>JASAMX010016914.1:0-27615 GCA_030248175.1 Microlaimidae sp. YZB2_3
TGGGGAATTTAAAGCACAATAACCGTTAATAACTAAAAGTTGCACTGTTTGTTCTATGGTGTAACGGATAGCCGAGTGGAATCTACTTTGGGAGTTATAGGTTCAATTCATAATGTTGGTCAGATTTTTGAAAAAAATTAGCAGTTTAGTTTAAATTAATTAACCAACACCTAGTTATTTTCACTTCTACTTTGACTCTTCACAGCTCCCAGAGTTAGTAACTTGGTTAAGCCGGTCGTATTTTGTTATTTTTAATTTATTTTGTTAAATGATACAAAATCAAGTGCAGCCTCTTCTGTTAAAAAAAAACTATTTGGAGTAGCAATTTTGCTTCAGGTATCGTTCTCAATTTCGTCGTTAGTATGACACCATAAGTCAGAACCGTTATAAAAGAAAGAGTCTAAACTACGACTCTTTTTATTTTTTAACACACAGATAGATACTATAAACTTTATGAGTCAAAGTCACGTTGATTTTAAACTAATTGTTACTCTGTGTGTCAAAGTAACGACGATTTACTTCCCAACATCCGATAAAATTTGGTGAAATTAATTATAATTCTTTGTAGGGTAACTGAGTTAAATTCGGCGAGCCTAAATTTCGGCAACCACCGGCTGTTATTTTTTCCATGCGCACAGTTATACAATGAGTTGCACAGGGCTAGATAGATGGCATGACAATCTATCTAGTCAAACGCAGTTCATTTCACAATTTTAGATATGGCAAAAATAACACAGTCGGTGGCCAAAATTAAGGATGTCCGAGTTTAAGTCAGTTACTCTACACCAGATTTCCTCTTTAATCCGGGAGGCTGTCCGTGCCATCTCCAAGAACACAATGTACTGTGTACACACTACAAAAAATAAGAAAGCTACAATTTAAGGTCTCACTCATCTACCATCGAACAAAATCTTTTAGATTTGGAGCAAAAAAGAGATTTTTGCTGTTTGACAGTCGCTATGAACACGTGGTGTCACGCAAATACTACAAATTGTCGTCACTACGGCAAAATGAGTCAGAGTTATTTTAAAAAATACACGTGATTGTGACCTGTACTATACTTAATAAGATGCTCGTTGTAATCTAAAATAAGTCAGAGCAGCGTGTATTGAATACGCATTGTGACTTAGTCTACGGTATTATTAATGACGAAACGATATTATAATTCTGCGCCATTATTATCGCCGTATTTTATGATTTCTAATAAGAGAATTACTGCATTTATAAGTGATGTTTTAGCAAGTTCTGGCATATTGCAAAATAAATATTATCTTATCCTAAGAGAACGGGATCGATTACCCAGCTCTGGCTTCCAGTTTGATGGCGCCCGTACCCGAGGACTTGGAGGAGGAGTCGGGGGCGGAGCTCCGGAGCTCCGTCGTCGTCTCCATGTAAGCGAAGGGAGCGAGGATGCTGTCTACGATGGGGAGGTGAATGTCGCACACGCAATACCACACCTGGCGGAAGAGCGGCAGCTCGCCGGGGTTATATTGCCACGTTGCGAACTGAAAAAAACAACAAAAAGTCAGATCAAATTTATATCAGTGTGCAGCCGGTTTTTCTTAGCTAGAGTAACGTGACTTGAGCCAGTTATAATGGTATAGTTTTTCAAATTGATTAAAACTTGATAGATAAATAAATAGATAGATAGATATTATGCTTCCGCCAAACCGCCTGGAACCCCTGCTGTTCTCTTCGATAAATTTTGATTTAATGAATAAGCTAATGTGAATTTATGTTTATGTGTGAAATTTGCAAAGGCGAAAGCGCAGATTATTTGGCCTTGGATATCCTTCTTTAAAGGTGCGGTGCGGAGTCAAACTTTTTATTTTCGATTTTGATGATTTTTTTGTGAAAACCCTACCCCTGCCGCCAATAGCCAACAAAAATTTTTCATCAACATATCTCCACTGCTTCAGGAAGAATGACCCCCAAAAATGGGTTTTTTCGACAATTGTGTTTTTGAAAGATTGCTCAATTGGTATAAAAATTTAAGTTAAAAAATATACACTCAAAGAAAGCGGCTACTTTCAACTTTAATTTGATACATTGATTGGTAAAATTGGAGCAGGGTAGTTCAATTTTATTACATCCGTTTGACAACCATTTTTATAAAAATATACGAAGTATAGGAAAAAATATTGGGGTCGAAAAAAATGTCGCAATTTTTTCGCTAAAAATACGAAGTGTAGGAAAATGTTGGGCAAAACTTAATCAAATCAGTGCCGTAGTTTGATCTTTTTTAGCAAAAAAATCGAGAGTTTTTTGCACAAGAAACGCAATATCTCGACAAATACTGCACCAATCTTAACAATCAAGGTATCAAATTAAAGTAAAACAATAGCCGCTTTCTATGAGTGCTTATTTTGTAACTTTAATTTTTGAACCCGTTGAGGAAACTTTAATTTAATTTGGAAACTTTAATTTAACAAGATTTTTGAACCCGTTGAGGACCTAGCTTTCAAGTACAGAATTGTCGAAAAAAGCCACTTTTTTTCGGGGGGGGGGGGGTCATATCTCCTGAAGCAGAGGAGATTTTTCGTGCTATTAGAGGCATGGGATCAGGTTTTTAAAAAAAATCATCAAAACCGAAGACAAAAAGTTTGACTCCGCACCGCACCTTTAAGCATCTAACTTGCAATCTTTCCAACTTAATAAAAAATGGAGACGGTATGATAATTTATATTTTTGGTAAACCATTTAAACAACCTAACTTTATTTCTTTTGCATTCGAATAAAATGACATTTTAAAAAAAATATTCTCACAGCAATCTTTGGGAATCGCGAAATTGTTAGTTTTCAACTTAAAAGGTTGCATTTTTTGTGAAGTAACTCACTTATATTCGGCCAGCCTTAATTTCGGCCAACGGCTGTTATTTTTGCCATGCACAAAGTTTGAAAACGAACTGCGTGTGGCTGGATAGGTGACACGACGACCTATAAGTCATACGCAGTTGATTTCATAACTTACCGCGTGTCAAAAATAAAAGCCGGTGGCCGAATTTAAATCAGTATTAGAAACCTTTATAAATTTCAAAGCTAAAAAAAACGTTTTGAATACCGAAGAGTCAGGCGGATTGAGATATTCTTTGGTTGGTCGACCTAGGGTGGTAGAACCGAGTTTCAACCGATTCCGCTCTGCGATTTTAGTGTGTTTCTTCATGGATATCATTACTGTTTGATATCTAAAATATTTTACAAAAAAACAAACAAAAAAAACCATAAACAGAACTCGTAATAAAGATGGCTTGGTTTATTTTTTTAAAATACAAAATTGATTCTCAACAAAATAGCGGCTTAAAGCGGTTGTTATTTATTTGATACATCATACTCAGTGTTTTTTCTCTTAAATATCTTGATATCACAATGATGTATTTTTTGTTTATTAAATTTTTTTTAAAACACAGCGGTCTCTATTAAAGTACAGTTTTAACTATTGTGCTTTATAAATACAGCTGCCGAAATTTTGCTAAGTTTTTCTTAACACTATGCATTTTCACTTTAATTTTTTTTTTGTATTAATAACTAAAATTAAATTAATTAGACGTTTAAAACAACTTTGTTAGATTATTAAGACATTTCTTTAACAAAAAAAAAACAAACAGATAATTGTTAACCGTAAGATCCGTAATATGGATGGAAAGAGAAAAAAGTGAGAATTTCGCTAGGAGAGGGGGAGGAAGCCCGGACCGGTCTCGAGTTTTAAGGGGGGGAAGGGAGGGGTAGGGGGTTCTTGTAGGAATGTCATGCTAAAAAATTTTGTAAAATACTATTAACATGTTTTTACTTCGCGGCGCTTGGATCCTTTCGTGGGTCGTATCCAAATTTACACCAAAGGCGACCCCAAGGGCCGCTTAAAATGTAGAAAGCCACCTGAGGTAGCAGTGTTTTGCAGGTGGAGTCGTCTATTTCCATCTGATGAATTATTGCATTTCTTGTCCACATTGGTCTAAAAAACATTGTTATTTTATGTTTAAAAAACAACTGTAAATCCTAAATTCAAATTCGTTTATGCTTTGATCAATCAAATTAAATTGCGACTTTAATCAATTCGATTTATTTCGACCGATTCATAACGTAAATAATGCCGTGAGGAGTAGAATATTTTGCAAATTCCCCTTCACTTCACTAGTATCTAGGAGTGATTTTCAGTAATCCCCACAAGTTCTATTAGTTTTACATTATACTATTAAAACGCGAAAACACGAAAACTTATGCAGTGAAATAATAATTTTTTTAGGTTAGATTATTTACTTTTAAAAAGTTAAAATACGCAAACGGACAATTTTACTTTATAATTGCGCAATTTGTTCTCAACTTGGGAAACTCCGTCTTTTTTCGTTCGATGGATTGGATGGTGTCCTGTGTTTCCGGAATAAGATGTCCATGTTATTTGTTTTTTAAATTTCAAACCATTTATGACATTCTTCAGACTGTAAGCTTTGCAATGATACCTCAATTAGCCCAATCCGTTTTGTGGTTGGGAAGAAACCCCCCTTTTGGTCAAATTGCGTTGTACAGTATAAAAATGTCCTTGTTATTTATTTTTTAAAACATTCAACCCCTTTATGATATTCCTTGAAACTTAAGCTTTGCAATGATATCTCATTTAGCCCAATCCTTTTCGTGGTTAAGGAGAAAGTTCGTTGCCCCTTATAGTGAAAAAACGTTGTCCAGCATAAAGATGTCCATGCTCATTTTTCCGAAAACATATTCTGACTTTACAATGGCAAATTACTCTTACCAATAAGTTTGAACCAATTAGAAGATAAAATTTTTTTCAACTTTCAAAGTCCATAGGGCCCCATTTTTGTGACAATGTTTTGTTTAATCAAAAGATGTTCATCCATGTCCGTCCGTCCATGTTTTTTTTTAATTTCAACTCCTTTATGACATTTCCCTGTCTGTAAGCTTTGCAATGATATCTGATTTAGCCCAATTTCTTTGTTGATTCAGGAGGAAGGTCGTTCCTCTTTTTAGTGAAAAAACGTTGTCCAGCATTTAGATGTCCACGTTAATCTTACCAAAAAACATGAAATTTTGGTTTTACATTGGCTAATTACTCTTATCAATAAGTTCGAGCCAATTCAAAGACAAAAAAATGTTCGATTTCCGAAATCCACAGGTTTTCTCCTTTTGTGAAAATGTTTTGTCCAGGCTAAAGATGTTCATGCAAAATTTTTCTAAATTTGAACCCTTTATGAAATTCCCTGGACTGTAAGCTTTGCTATGATATCTCATTTAGCCCAATCCCATTTGTGGTTGGGGAGCACAGTAATTCCATTCTTTAGTGAAAAAGCGTTGTCCAGTATAAAGATGTCAATGTTAATTTTTTCCAAAAAACAAAATATTCTGGCTTTACATTGGCTAAGTACTCTAACCAATAAGTTTAAGCCAATTCCTGGACAAAGAATTTTTTAACTTCCAAAATCCATAGGGGGAAGGACCCTTTTGTGAAAATGCATTGTCCAGTATAAAGATGTCCATGTAAGTTGTTTTGTTTCAAATATTCAACCCCCTTACGACATTCCCTAGGGTATAAGCTTTCCAACGATACTTCATTTAAATTAATCTGTTTGGTGGTTAAGGAGGAGTTAGGGAACACACAGACAGACAGACTCACAGACACACACACAGACATTACGCCTATTTATATAGATTTTGCATATCACCTGAAAAATATTTGGTCGCCGTAGGCAATTTTTTTGAAGTGTATTTCCTAGAAATCTCATTTTTAACGTTTTTAGCACTGGGAGGGACCCTCCAAAATTTTGTGGAAGGGGGTCTCCGGAGTACCTCCAAACTTTAAGGGAGGGGGTTATACCCCTTAAAAGCCGACACTCCCCCTAAAAATTGGGGGTACCCCAGACACCCCTTTAAAATTTGGGAGGTCTCAGTACTAAAAACGCTAAAAATGATGTATTTGAGGTATACCCCACAAAAAAATTTTGGGACACCCCGGGGGTCGGGTATACCCCTCCAAAAAAAAAATCCGTGATGCTGCCCACCTATGCGGGAGTGGTAGGCAGTTTTTGGATTTTTGGGGGTATAACATCCCAACCCTCCCCCCGCTCACCTTTGGACAGCAAATGACACGATCAAACAAAATAGAAACCATTAAGCAAAATAAATAGCAAAAACATTTAAATGTTCACACCTGTCTTTGAACATGTGCTCAATTAAACCCAAGAGTTTCGGATTTTGGTATCTTTCATCCAGGGCGTTTCGCTTCGGTTCCGTTGGAAATTGTTCCTCAGATCCGCTGACTGTCAGAGCGTAGGATTTACGCTCCGACCGAAGGTTTACACCAATCACGTCCGTCCGAGCCTAAGTGTAACAAGTACCGTTGTGATCAGTGGGGTTTTCAGAGGGGGGGCGCCCCCCCCCCAAATCCGGCGAAGGCAAAAAATACTTTTTCGTAAGGGGGACCCTTACGTTTTTTGAATTTTGGGAGAAAAATTTTTTTTCTTTATTATCAATACAGAAACTTGCCTGATGCCTTCCAAAAGCAATATTAATACCCAAAAAACCAAATCTTCCCCGCTTCGCGGGTAGTTTAATTTAAATTGACAATTTACCTTAGTTTTTTGATTTCAAATTGATTATGCCGTTCAATAGTTAAGGCTAAATGTTAAATGAAACTATTTATGACCACTATTAACCTTTTATTAACGTTTTAAACACAGTCATGTTTTAAATGTAAAGGGATAAAAAAATCCTTAAATTTTGTGATAAGTATCATTCGGAATTAACATTTCTAGTGTAGTTTAGCGCCTTAAATTAACACTCCCAGAGGGCATTCTGCCCCCGAACCTCCTAACAAGGAGCTCTGTCCCTTGAACCCGCTGGGGGGCTTTCGCCCCACAGACCCCTCTTCAGTATTTACCCCCCCCAATGAAATCCTGGGAACGCCACTGGTTGTGATGATGTTTCAAAAATATGGCCCCTTATAAATACGAGTTTCAATGTAAAGCTGACGAGCGATGGTGTAACGCAGCACCTCAGCCAATGAGGTACTGAGGCTGGAAACTACAGGTTCAGGCATTTATCACTCATTATTCTAGCAAACTGTTTCGCAATCTTTCTTTCAAAAATAATAAACAAAAAACTAGAATTATTCGAATTCATATTTCTGAACGTCATCTTAGAAAATTGAGACTGAATTTTTCGGACACGATGGGATCAAAAATACATTACAATAATAACAAAAAAAATATACAACTCCTGTATAAAGTGGCGACGGCGTACTATATAATAACATATTTTCAGAATAGTGCAGTCAGTTTGAAAATTGCACTCGTATTATAAAGGCACACTTTCTATTTTAATTCACGCAAACTATCATAGAAATTATGCCATTATAATGGCAGGATTCTTTTTTTAATGTGAGCGAATACATAAAAAATTTTAATTTATGCGAAATTCCATGGACAGTATGTCATTATAATGGCATAAGTCAGAGGTGTGCTAATATAATAACCAATTTTGAATATACCCGTCGCCACTTTTTTAATTGTACGAGTTGTACATGTTTCGTTATATTTATTTTTGATAGAATCACTATTGGTTGAGCAACCTTTTTTAATGTTTAAATTGGAATGAGATAGAAAATGCTTCTGCCGTACCTTTAGGATCTATAATAAACTGTTCAGGTACCTAATTTACAGTGCAATACTTTCCTTGTTATATATATTAATATTACTAACATGACATTGAATATTGATTAACATTGAACATTAACCAGTGATTGGACATTGAACATTTATAAATATTAGTAAAATATAACATGACGAAACTCACCAGTTTTTTAACTAAGCTTGCCCCATTCCATGAAATGATTTTTATTTGTTTTATTTTTAAATAACTATGAAATGTTAAAAAAGAGAAAGAAATAGTGAAAAAGACATAAACTGTAGCAAGAAAATTAGTGTTACGCTCGTATCGTATCTAATTACAGAAAACACTTAAATCTTAGAAAATTAGTTAAAAGTTATAGTTATAGGCCCTCCTCTCTGGCAAAGAAAAAATAGAAAATAGCAATATTTGATTTCCGCTTTCATCAAATAACAAAACCGAATATAAAAAAACAATAATTATTCAATTGTTTTAAAGAACGAAAATAATTGCATTTATTAAAAGTTACACTATGTGCTTGTCAAAAGCTTTCGAATACAATGTCGACAAATTCGGCAACTTTTGGCAATTGATATTTTGGCGCAGGAGATTTTATTAGAACCAAAAATAAATTATGTATTAGAAACCAAAAATGATGTATTAGAACCAAAAATACATAAGATAACACTTTAAAGTTTGCAAAATATACTTTTTTGTCAGTTATTTTCTTTTCTTTGTGTTTGATTTCTTTGCTGGTCAGATAACGACTGGGATAGTAGAAACGTGAAAAACAGAATGGCGGTAAAAACAAATCCTCAGTAATTTCTAAAAATAAAAAAAACAACTGAACACGTGATGTAAAATAAAAAGATAGCGGGAAGGGCAGGGCATAAGTGGGTAAATAAGTGGTTAGGTGTAACAACTCCAAAAAGTTTGTGAAGTGTTGACATTCCCATCCCTTAAAAATTCGAGTTAAAAAGATACCGGTACCCGTTAAAATAGGGTTTACATTACAGATATAACATTTAAGGTTTTCAACAAACGCTTTTCGGAAAATTTATCAAAACCTGGAAGATTGCTCGCTTATAACAGCCCCCAAAAATCCTCAATTTCAACGGTGAAATTAAAAAAAGCATTGTTTTCTGGGTGACCCCCAGTCTTTTCGATTTAGAGGATACCTCAAAATACAAAAACTTAAAAATATAAATTTAAAGATCGATATTAAAAGTTGCCGAATAGATAAACCGTCAAGTGTTTAAATTTGATTAAATAATTGATTAAAAACACAATTGATTAAAAAACACTATTTTATACCTTCATCCTCAGGTCTCATAGTATCTTCGTGAAACCAAGAAAGGGCCGCTGAAATATCTTGTGGAATTAGTTTCGGAGTTAAGTCTTCGAATGATCCGTCTTCCCTAAAACAGTGTGGACGATAGTTACATTATTCCACAACAAAATAAAATACCTATTCTCAATTCTGCATCAAAACATGAACTTAAAGCTTTAACTGTAAAGCTTTAAATTCGTAAAGTTCTATTTTTAAAGCTAAAGCAAAAGCTTTAACTATTTAGTTATCAACAACCATACATAAAGTTACTTTACTTAAAACCATACATAAAGTTAAAGCTATACTTTACATACGTAAAGTATAGCTTTTTCAATAGAGTAGTACCAAAATGGAATTCTTTGAATAAAATGCAAGTTAGTTCCAAAACAATCTATAATTTTAAAAAATCTTTAAAAATGTAAAACAATTAGTATTCCTTTTATAAATGACTAAATAAAGAGCTTTAAAAAGTAAAGCCTTTAGTCATTTTTTTCTAGTAAGCATAGCCAGGACTTCCTTTGTGATATGTGTTTTTTTTCTCTGTTTAAATTTTTATGCTATATTTGTATTTTTGTAGCCCAACTGGGTTGCATATTCGTTTTGTATTAACTGTTTTTTTTTGTGATATCTTTTTTTTTACTAGAAATAAACTTAACTTAACTTAACTTAAATAAAAATAGAAGAGGAGGTAGGGTGGGGCCAACTTCCCCGAGCCTCGAAATTTCAGACCCCCCCCCCTAAAAAAAATCTAGGGCCCTCCTCGCCCAAAATTTTGTTATCTTGACACCTTACCCCCCTCCGGAATTCTGAATCCACCTCGTCCATTCCCCCCTTTCGAAATAAATTTTGGGTATAAATCTAGGTCAAAACGCACTGTCACAAACATTTTTTCATAGTAAAAAACAGTATATTTTGTACTCTTTTTATACATAAAAAGCCTATTTTGTTGTATAAAATTCTATATTAGTGCTAAAAAAACTTGAATCAATAAATTAAAATAACTTTTTTTGAAACCGAATTTTTCCTGACCCCATTCTAAATTTCAAACTGTCCGACCTCGAGTCGACCCTACCCTCTAAAAAGCCAGGGCTTACGGACACCTCTGGACTCCCTCCTAGCTTTGAAAGGGCCATTTACCTGGGGTAGCCACCCTCATAGCTTACTGGTCCATGCTGATATATGTCAATAACTGGTTTTTAGGTCATTGTATTTTAGATATTCTTTTTGTTTTAATTCGAGTTAAAAACCACATTTATTGTGGTTTTAAGTATAGATTCCTTAAGGTTTACGTTTACGGTTTACGTTATAACCGTAAACATAACCTTAAGGAATCTATACTACTGCAAAAACAAAACAGTCAATATTGTATTTTACACTGCCTTATTTACCTTATTTTAAGACGAATGTGACGGTTTACCTTCTTTTCACGGGTAGGTATTGAAAATCGCACATTCCATCAAATTCATAGAGATGAGCTACTGTGCCCATCACTTCCGCTTTGATTTCATAGTTGTCTATATTGGAACCTAGGTTTCCGCCACTCATTGGCTGCGCACCGGATGCGTTCTCTTCAACCATTGGTTGCGGGTTTGTGTTCTGCCGGGTCATTGGCTGAGCATTGGATGGACTTTTTACGTTCACTGGCTGAGAATCAACCTTCCGGTTACTCCCTGATCGCGCACTGGAAGTGGAAGGTCCCTCTTCTTCCCTATTGGCTGCAGTTTGTTTAATTTTCTTCGCTTTGACAACCAGAAGAGTTTTTCCTTCGGCCACTATGTTCTTTTTAATCTAAAATGTAGGTATACGTAAAAATATAATATTAAAAAATTAATTTAAAAAAAAACAAGCAATCAAAGTAACGACCACGTAGCATACATGGGCAAGTTGGTCCGGAGTGGGGGGCTAAACCCCAAATTAGGGGGGGTTAAAATCCAAGAAACGAAAAATACCCATATCGTTTTTTTCTGGAGTGCATTTTATCCGTTTTTCGATTTTGAAGGAAAAATAGGTAAAAAACGTTAATTTTAGGTCAAAAAGCCCTTTTTATTGCATTTTTGAGCTTTTTATTGTTTAAAACATTCATTTTGACCTCTAAACTTAAGTTTGGAAGTCATTTTAAAGACATTTTTTTTCTTCATTTTTTTTTCAATTGGGGGGGGGATTAACATTTTCTGCCCCCCCACTTTTGAGTAGGGGGGGAGTTAAACCCCCTTCTCAGAATTTGGAGGGGGGTTAACCCCCCGTGCCCATGTATGCCACGCAGACGATTATTTTGTTTAAAAAACAAAAAAAAACACGCTAATTTCAATTTTTAAATTCAAACAAAAATACAAAAATTCCTTATTCTGAATTTTATATCTTTTAATTGATAAAGCGGTTTATTAGAAATAAATGCAGACAAACTGCTAGATGGTATTATTTGTTTATGTGTCAAATATACCGAGACACGCATCACGATGTAAAAAGCATTTTAAAACAAAATTTATATTCTTAGTTCAAGTTCAAATTTTGCCCCCCCCACCCCCCGATTTCGGGGCTCGGGTTTACTCCCCAAAAAAATCTAGGAGACCGCACCTACGACTATGGCCTCCCAAATTTTAGGGGCCAAGTGTCGGCAGTTTCGGAAATTTTGAGGGGTATGTATGAATGTATAACTCCTTTGCAACCTATACATCGTTTCCTATGAGATTTTATGACAAAAAACCTACCGCCGGTATGGGTCTGGAATAAACGTTGTCCCTGTCGTGGTGCAGGTGAATATTCTGATTGTGAAAATGAGCTATGGATATTTGATCTTGACCGCCCAGTGCCGCCAGGACGTTGTTCTGATTTTTCACCACTCCGGGCACGGTTATCACGGTGTATTTACGAACATCCGGCGGTCGCTCTTCCACCACTTTCCCGTCAAGCTCACTAAGATCCATTCTATAAAAAACCGACGAAACAATAATAGCTTTAGTTGCACTTCTTAAAAGTTACAACAGGATACCCACAAAACAGGGTGATATCGAGTCCCAGCGGAAACCAAAAAGTTAAATATCATAATTGATACTATTTTGTGTATTGTTTGGTTACGCCATTAGCGCTGTTTATTGGGCCTTGCATATTTGAGAAACAAGGCAAAATAACTTTTTAATAACTTTTATTTTCCACCAAATACAGGATAATTTGTTTTTACTGAACTTTGAATTCTAGGAGAGTGGGTCCGGACCCCCCTAGCTTTTTAGGGGGGGTCGACCTGGGGTGCGAAATTTTGAAATCTAGAGGAGGGGGGTCAGGTGGGGTCCGGTGTACAAAGAAAAACAGTTTTACACCATAATAACTTTAATAATTGTTTTTTTTATAGAATAATACTACATTTTATTGAATAAAAAGCGATATTCTGGTGTAAAAAGGGTGTAAAAACATGAATATGTGTTAAAAATTCACGTTTTTGGAAGAAAATTTAGTATAAAAAAGTACCTAAAATTTTCCTGAGGGGGAAGGTGCGGAGGGTTAGATTTCAAATTCTAGAGTGGGGTCAGGGGTAAAAAATTCGGAAATTTGGGGGGGAAGGCCCCCCTAGATTTTCGTCTAGGGGGGTCCCAAAATTTCGAGGCTAAGGGGGGTGGACCCCACCCTGCCCCCCTTTTTTGCCTATGACTGGGACCCCATAAGTTTTAAGGGTAGGGGTGTCGGCTATAATCGGGATTTTGGGGGGCATAACCCCCTGCCCACCTAGGGTACTTATCCCAAAAATCATGTTTTAACGTTTTGGTAATGTGAAACTCTACCCTTTTCTCTATGAGATGGCTTCCCAAAATTTAAGCGGGAGGGGGTAGGTAGGTCCAAGAGGTCCGAAATTCCCTATTGGATTTTTAGGCGATGTTTGTCACGCCACAAGTGGACGACCTCCTAGATTCTGGGAAAGATTAACCTGGAATATTTTGAGGTTTCAGCGTGAAGGACGGACATTTCTCTCGGTTTTTAAAGGGTCATTCATTCACTTTCGTACTATTTTTCAAAACATTTTATAGCAATTTTAAAAACCCCCTTCCCTATTTCGACCTACCCAAAATCATAACCCACTTTTTGCGGGGTCACGTGACTTAACTTTTGACTTAACTTTTAGGTAAGCATTTTTTAAACTGTAGCTAAAAAACATGAACATTCTTTTGGTCAATTTTTTTTATTATCTAAAACGTTTTATTAGTTTCTCGCATTGGCATTCTCTATTGGGTTCCCGGAAATTTGGTTTTTTAATTACGTCTTTTAACATCTAGTCTTTAAAAAGCTCGTCTTTTAATAATTTGAACAATTAAAACTAGTCCTTTGGGTGCAATTTTGTAAACGTATTTTTTAAAGAGGATTTTCTTGTATTTTACGACTTAAACCATGGATCGAAAAATTTTTTCCTAAGCCACCGCCGTATCCAGGATTTCATTTGAGGGGGTATACTTAAAGGGAAAAATACGTGCCCTGAGGGGGTCTCCGAGGCTGTAGCCAGGGGTGTAGGAGATGCACATTTTGAGTACCTCATAAAGGGCGGATGGTTTGGGCGTTTCGGGGCGGCGGAGCCCCCCCCCCCAACTAAGGGGGGTCTGGGGCATAGGTGGGCAGCCTCTCGGATTTTGGGGGGGGGGGGTATAGGGGGGGGGGTCAAATTTTAGGGGGGGTGTCCAGCAAGACCCAAATTTTGAGGGGGGTTGTACCCAATATTTCCGCGCTGCCTTAAAATGAGCTTAAAACGTGTAAAAAAAACGTAAAACAAGCTTATAAAAGATTTAAAACTGTGTAAGATTAAAATAAGACCTTATTGCAACTTAAATAAATTTTATTTTTTAAATTTTTTTAATAATAATGTGCAGAGGCGCAGTCAGGATTTCATTTCAGGGGCGTCGGTCTGGGGGGAAGGAGAAAAAGTGTTGTCAAAGCGGCGCGAAGCGCCGCCGCCTGTGCCGCGTAGCCGGGGGGTCTGGGGAGTGTCCCCCCAGCCGCCGGAGGCAAAAATTTTTTAAAATATATACTAAAAACGGCTTAAAAATCGTCTCCTGGTGATCGCGTGAACATACATTTTACTTTTGTTTTTTTACCTAATTTCTACATAATTTTCTGTGATCTTAAAAATTAAGTCAGGGGGGTTCGGGGAAAACAATGCCCCCCGGAGGAGAAAATTTATAATTTGAGGCGCTAAAATACACTAGAAATTGTAATTCCAAATGATACTAATTACAAAATTTAAGGTTTTTTATAGCTTTACTATACATTTATAACATGTGTTTAAAACGTTAAAAAAAGGATAATAGTGTTTATAGTAGTTTTATTAAACATGTATGCCTTAACTACTGAATGGGATAATCGATTTGCAATTGAAAAACTAAGATAAATTGTCAATTTAAACTGCCCTCGTAGCGGGGAAATTTAAACTGCCCGCGTAGCGGGGGAATTTAAAGGTAATAAAAGGTAATGAACGGGGAAATAAGGTAATAAACACTCCGCGCGAAGCGCGGAAAAATTTTTTAGTCCTTTTATAACACTTAAAAATTTTTCTTTGGGGGGGCGAATTGGGGGGGGGGGTGTCCCCGACTACCCCAAATTTAAGGGGGGGTGTCAGCAAAATCCGAAAGGGGGGGGTTAACCCCCCCCCCCCCCCCCCCCCCCTGCTCACCTATGGTCTGGGGGGGGGGCCAGTACGCCAGGAAAATTTTTTTGAAAGCATAATATTAAAACTTATTAGAAACCTTTTTAAAAATTTTAAACACGATAATTTAATGGGGGAATTAACCCTGAAGGAGTCTGGGCTGGAACCCTCTAGCAGGTTAAGAGGCAGACTTTTGTCAAGGGGCCGGCAGAATTCCTCTTCAGAAAATTTTTTTATTTAAGGCATCTAAACACACTGGAAAAATTTATTTAATTACAAAATATTAAATAGATCGTTTATTCGTTTGAAGCGTGATTTTGTCATTTTAAATTGCAAATAATTATGTACGTTTTTAAATTATGTAAAATCGTTGATAAAAGTTTAATTTATTATTTATTGTAATTTAAACATATACTTTGACTATTGAAAGCCATAGACAATTTAAACTTCTCGCGTAGCGGGAAAATTTTGGTTTTTTGACTGTTTATATACTTTTACTGTTTCTCTAATAGTGCATTAATATTAATTTTTTTCTCTTCTGAAATTAAAAAAAAACAAACATTGTAATCTTCCTTACAAAAAATCTTGGCTTCGCTGTATTTGGAGGCTGCCTCCGTCTTAAGCACGCCATTACTAGCAGGTCCATGGTAATTGTAAATAACAGTTTAGGAATAAAATACAATATTAATGAATATTTTTTTAACTGGATGTAGTAATATTATATACAAAGAACCGGACTTTTCGGTACAAGTATTATCGTTTATTCACCAATTAAGTAAAATCTAGAATTTCGTACCTATTATATTAATGACGAAAAATCTCTGCGAAGAAGAAAATTTTAGATTTTTTTGCGTTTCTATGCATTAAATATGTCGCAGGAAAACTTTGATGGAAAAAAATATTTTTTCAATTTTTTTGTAAAAACCAAAGGGAGAAACCTTACAAAATTTTTTGCTTCCTTAGAATTTGAGGGGGGATATATCCCCCATCTCCCCCTCCCTGAATACGGCCCTGTAAGCCTAAGCAAAACCTAAAAATCAAGCCAAATTTTACCATGATAAACTTTTATTCAATGATTTGTTTTCAAAAACTGCGAACCTAAGCCTAAGCAAAACCTAAAAATCAAGCAAAACTTTATCGTATTAAATTTGTATTATTTAATAGTGTGCTTTTTAAATTGAAGAGTGAAAACCTTGTTTTTTCCTAAGCCTAAGCGAAACCTAAAAATCAAGCAAAATTTTATGATTTGGACAAAAACTCGCCTGGTTAAAATACGTTTACAAAATTGTATTTAAAAGACGAGTTTTCCGAAGACAAGATGTTTAAAAGAGAGCTTTCCGCAATGAAATGTAAAAGACGAGATGTTTAAAAACGAAATTTAAAAGACGAAACTTCCAAATACCTTTCTATTGGCCCCCACTTATCAAGTAAATAATCAACGATCTGTAATCGATACAGTAATATTGGTTGTTAAAAAGAATTGTTATGCTTTACGCGCAACTATTTTACTTATTTGTCCATTACACGTCCAGAGAAGCGCAGAAACGTGTAACTTTTGTTTTTGTTTTTATATATTTTTTTATACTTTTTCTAATTAATTTGGCCTTCTGTCTATTTTGATTTTTTGTTAATTATTTTTAATTTATTTTTTGAGGTTATAGGTGTAAATATTTTTTCTGGGTTTTTCCAAAAAATTCCCGCTCTTTTTGCACAAAAACTTTTTGTTTTTGCTATTAAATTAGATTTCTTAAAAAATTACTAGAAGTATACAAAATTTAATTTTTTATGGGCTGCGGGTACGAGATATAAACAAATTTGGATGTTTTTTAATATATTTTAATATTTGATTTGATGCGATTGGAAAAATGTCAGAATTACACTTAAAAATAACCCTTCTATCACCTTTCGTAACAGAAAGATCTATAAAAAACGCAGAAACCGCTTAGATTGTACAAAGCGTACACGCAGGCTGTAAATTTTTTGGTGAATTTTTACACAAATATAAGAAAAAAACCCGAGTCTGTCCAATAGTGTGTTATTATTTTTTATACAATATTATGTGTTTAATGTGGTATTTTATTATGTGTGTTCATACGTATTTATGAAGTGCTTTCTGTGGTAATGATAGACCGTTACTTCGCTTTTATAGTTTTGTTAAATTATTATAAATTTAATTCAAGTTTCAATAGTTTAGAAAAGAATTAACTTTAGTTGGCATCGCAAAACGTATTTCTTTAAAGTTTTAATTTTATTTTGATAAATTATAAAAACCATCGAACACTTCAAATACAAGACCAACATAAAATTGAGCAATCACAGAAACGTAACGTGTGGAATACAATAGCACACGTATTCAAAAAAGCACCGTTAATACGATATAATGGTTTTTACAGACAATTTCTGGACAAAAAAAATGTTCGCATGAGAAAAAACCTTCCAGTAAAAATAAATCGTGAACTAAACTGAGCTGAAGCAGAAGTTATCGAAAAATCTTAGATATATTCTGCAATTAATAGAAATAAATCGCGCCTTGAGTTACAGGAAGGGGGTCCAGGGGGAAGGACCTGTGGACCCTTCTTAGCTTTCTGGAAAGAATCGATTAGGGACGCACGAATTTGAAACCCAGAAAAGGATGGGAGGTGGTCCAAGGTAAAAAAAAAAACAAAGTCATTATAATCCATTAAGAGTGCTTTTTATAGGAAAATACCAGAATATGAAATGTTCTAAGGTGTTAAAATACAATTTCAGTTAAAAAATTACGTTTTTGAAAAAAATTAGAAAATAGTAATTAAAAATTTCAGGCTGGAAAGAAGAGGATTTAGTTGACTTCACCCTACCTAAGCTTACCCAACCCTGTTTTTCACCTAAGGCGGATCTTCGGAGCATAATATTGAAGGGTATGAACACGAATAATTTGGACCAATCTACCCATCTGTTGGTGAAAAGTCAGGAAAACTTTTACTTTGCCCCCTCAACAAATTTCCGTTTAGCACAGCACGTCTTTCTTTGCAAACTGCGGTATGGCAAGAAATACATAAAGATAAAAATAAATAATTAAAATTTTATTTTAATTATTAGCAAAGAAGCCACTTTTTTTAGCGAACAAATAGAGAAAAAAGTATTTTTGCTTGTTTTAAAATAAAAAAATAGGCATCGGTTTTAAAAAAGTTTATTTTAAAAATTTAAATTACAATATTGCATTTTATTTAAAAATTATTCACTTTACTATACCTATATTTTCTGACAATAAAATCTATTTAAATTTACACAATGAAATAAAAACGTAATATTAAAATATCAATCAAAAATTCGTATTACAAGAAAGGAATGAGTAAGGTACTTTAGCCCATACATGGGCACGGGGGGGGGTTTGGGGGGTTAACCCCCCAAATTCTGAGAAGGGGGGTTTATCCCCCCCACTCAGAAGTGGGGGGGAGAAAAAGTTAGCCCCCCCAATTTTCGAAAAATCAAGAAAAAAAAGTCTTTAAAATGACTTTTAACTGCCCCCAAACTTAAGTTTTGAGGTCAAAATGAATGTTTTAAGCAATAAAAAGCTCAAAAATGCTATAAAAAGGGCTTTTTGACCTAAAATTAGCGTTTTTACCCATTTTTCCTTCAAATTTGAAAAACGATATGGGTAAAAAAAATGCACTCCAGAAAAAAAAACGATATGGATATTTTGCGTTTCTCGGATTTTAACCCCCCCCCCTAATTTGGGGTTTAACCCCCCCACTCCGGACCAACTTGCCCATGTATGCTTTAGCCTATAGTACAGTTTAATAAAACTTATATTTTCGTAAATTATTTTATTTTAGTTCAGCTGTTTACTTAGGCATATCTATGATAAAAAGATCGACCTAAACTAAGGCCATAATTATATCCCCAACGCCGTATTGAAATTCCCGTCAATGCGTCTATAGTTGTCTCCTTTAGTCTTTTTTTATTGTATTATAACTAGACTAGACTACGGATTCGAATAGAACGGCTATTCCTGTTTCACTATATGTAAGCCGACCCGATCCTTAGACTAGACTAGACTGGATTCGAATACAACAGGTATTTCAATTCCGCCACCTATGCATGCCGTTTGGATCCCTAGACTAGACTAGACTAAACTAGACTAGACTACTGATTCGAATAGAACGGCTATTCCCATTCCTCCGCCTATGCACGCTGACCCAATCCCGTATTTCACCTTCTGCCTTCTCAATTCGTGAACCAAGTGGGCGCTAATTCGGCTACCAGACGCCCCTAGCGGATGCCCTAAGGCAATGCCACCCCCGTTTACGTTTAATTTGTCCGAATCTAGGCCCAGTTCTTTCTGCACCGAGACAACTTGGGGAGCGAACGCTTCGTTTACCTGAAACAAAAAAAATTGATGCTTGTCATATGTTAATGAATTTTTCATTGTGTCATTTTGGTTTAAAGCTCATGGTTTACAGTTCAAAGTGTATAAAGTCAAACTTTTGGTCTTTGACGATTTTTTTTGTGAAAATTTTACTCTGTGCCCTGAAATATTGTAACTTTTTTTGTTGAAATAGTTTTAAAGGTGCAAGTTATGTCTTTTAAAAAATGGTCAAAACTTAGGAATGAAGTCAGCAGCCCTGAAAAATGCTATAATAGTTTTTGCAAGTCAATGTAAGCTGGCGGCAAAAGACCGCATAATATTTCCTATTGTGTATACGACGACACAAGTTTTAAACCTCTAAAAGAAATATAAAAGCTTACCTAACTAAATCAATTTGATCCAGGGTCAAATCTGCTTTCTTAAGAGGGCCCTGATGGCCGGGGCTGGCCCAATGCCCATGATATTCGGGTCGCAGCCGACGTAGGACCAGCCAACGACGCGAGCCAACGGACTCAGTGGGCGCTTTCATGCTTCTTCGCTGGACAGGACAGGCTCCGGCTCCGTCGCAAACACCCTAAATAGAAATATTTCTTTGCTACGACAAAATGATTCCCTATAAACTAGTTCACACCGGGTTGGGAAGTGACAAGTAACGCATCTAGCGCGTGATTACATCATTACAGCGTCATTACTGCTGGGGTGTGAACGAGTCACTTGTCAGCTACCACAAATATAAATGCAAACCTGTGCACGGTCGGGAAATGCGCCTGAAATATTACCGTTCTATTCATAAAACTTTTGCACCCGAATCCACCGGACTGGGTCTGCTTTTTACGCAGACCGGTCTGCGTAAAAAGCGGTGACCTCCGTTTTGATTATCGTGCTGTTTACCGCGAGTGCACCGCTTTTTTACTATGCACACTTAATCAAATTTGGTAAAAAATAAAACTATTAAAAAAAACTGAATATTTTCTCTCACTAGTACAATTACAAAGGCACCAAAACAAAAAGACATACAAAAAACCAAACAGCAACCCGCCACAAAATCCAAACCAAGGAAAAATCCACCATACGAACCCCTCTCCAAAAAAAAAAAAAAACCCAAAGACCCCATACCACCTCCACAAAACAGCCCAACCTCAAAACCAAAGACCTATCCCTTTCTTTTTTCCCTCCGCGCCCCCCTCAAAAACCCACAAACCATCCCACCCAACACACAGACCCACCCGCCTCCAATCCCAGCCCCCCCCCCAAAAAAAAAAAAACCCACCCCACCACCACACGCCCACCTCCCCGCCCTCCAGCCCCCCCACCCCTCACCCCCCCCTTTTCCCTTCTCCCCTTCCTCTCCTTCTCCCCTCCGCCCCCTTCAAAAACGCCCCCCCGGCCCCCTAACCCCAGGGGGACTATAGGGCTCCGCAATTCTTTATACAACATTAAAGCCCAACTCAAAAAAGGGCGCGGGGCGCGACCGCACCACATAGGGGGGGAAACAGCCACCCCAAAACAAGCCAGGCCCAAAGGCAAACCGGGGCACCACGAACAAGGGGAGAGGATCACCCGGAAATCTCAGAAAAAATCAGGCCCCCTTCCCCAAATTCAATTACCTACTCTAAAACACCACCCTTTTCCCCCTCGAGAAAAAAGCACTACAAATTCTTCCAAAAACAATAACACAAACAATACACCCTTTTTCCTATACAAATATCCTATTCAATAAAAAAATATAAAAAACAAACTAAAAAAGACTCCGGAAAAACTTACCCCCAAAAAAAGCCATACCCATAAACACCCCTCCCCCACACCCATCTACCACCCCCCCAATTTTCGGGGGGGGGGGGGGGGGGGGTCGGAGTCGGCAGTTTTTCATTTTTGGAATAAAATTCCCTAAACACTCAAACTACTACCCACTAACCACTATTAAGGAACAATAAAAAATCATAAACATACCGACTATCCAGGGACTCGATTCCTTTTTGAAAACAGGGCAACTAGCTAACCTTCTTTTGGGGCTTCTCGGATTTTTTGGTTCAAAACTCTCTCCTTTTAGTTTAATAAATTAAAAAACCACATTTTGCTAAACACAAATTAAACATAAAAAAGGTTCTTTTTGCGTTCATAATAAAACCAATAGAAAAGACCTACAAAAAGGCTATAATTTTTTTTTTGAACAAAATTACAAAAAAAAAAATTAAAATAAGACCTTTTTGTAGGTCTTTTATTGGTTTATTTATGAACGCAAACAAAAAACAACACCAAGATTAAACTAATAATTTTATGTTTAATTTGTGTTTAGCAAACAATGCTGGTCATTTTAAAGCGGAAATGGCTCCAATTAAACTAAAAAACAAAAAAGGCGAGGAGAGTTTTGAAGTGGACGAACATCCGAGAGAAGCCACCAAAAAGAGCAAGCACCTTTAAAAAAAAAAAAATCAAAAAAAAAAAAAACCAAAAGAAAAAAAAAGAGAGGAATCCCAAAAATCAAAAAGCGACCCCCCCCCCCAAACCCCCCCCCCCCCCAAAAAAAAAGCAACAAAAAAAAAAACAAACAAAAAAAAACACAAAAAAAAAAATCAGCAAAAAATAAAAAAAAAAATAAAAAAAACAAAAAGAAAAACAAAAAAAAAGAAAAAAAATAAAAAACAAAAAAAAAAAAAAGGCAAACCAAGAGAGGGGGAGAAAAAAAGGGGGAAAGAAAAACAAAAGAGGGGGGCCAAAAAAAACAGCAGGACCCCACCACCCCCCCCCCCCCCTCACAAACAAAAAAAAAAAAAAATCCAAAAAAACACAAAAAAAAAAAAACAAAAAAAAAAACCCCATAAAAATTTTAAAAAAACCCCCCCAAAAAAAAAAAAAAAAAAAAAAAAAAAAAAAAAAAAAAAAAAAAAAAAAAAAAAAAAAAAAAAAAAAAAAAAAAAAAAAAAATAAATACATTGAAATAGGCTAAAAACTGCAAAAAATTCGCGATGATGGCGTCATCATAGGTCAAAAATGGCGTCATATTTTTAGGGTACTTTTTCATTTTTTGGCGGGGGGGCAAATCCTCCAATGAAACGGGGGGGCATTTTCAGACCGTGCACAGGTCTGCATATTAGCAAACCTATGCGCTACCCCCCGGTTTTATTGTGGCGGGGCAATTCCAAAACGGGATGGGGCTTGTGGGCAACTTTTTTGAAACAGGGGGGCGCAGTGGAAATAGGGAAAAAACAAAAAAAAACAGAAAAGGCGAAATTTTAATAAAAATAGGTCTAAAATGGTTTAAAAAGACTTGACATAGGCTAAAAACTGTAAATTTTTGTGATGATAGCGTCATAATAGGTCAAAAATGGCGGTTCCATAATTTTAGGGTACTTTTTTTTATTTTTGGACAGGGGGGCGCATAGTTACAAACCGTGCTATTCATAAAACTGTTGGACCCGGTCCAAAGCGGACTCGGTCCAGTTTTTACGCAGACCGTTTTGGACGTGTGTGCAATGCACACGTCCAAATTAGCTGTTTCGTTTGTAAAAGAATTGTTCACATTATTTTCAAATTTTATGAATTATAACTTAACATCTTGCAACTGATATTAGAATTTCAATGTAGAATTGTACTAATAAAGAAATATTCAGTTTTTTTTAATAGTTTTATTTTTACGCAAATTTGATTAAATGTGCATAGTAAAAAAGCGGTGTACTCGCGGTAAACAGCACGATAATCAAAACGGACGGTCACCGCTTTTTACGCAGACCGGTCTGCGTAAAAAGCAGACCCAGTCCGGTTTGGATCGGGTGCAAAAGTTTTATGAATAGAACGGTAATATTTCAGGCGCATTTCCCGACCGTACACAGGTTTGCATTTATATTTGTGGTAGCTGACAAGTGACTCGTTCACACCCCAGCAGTAATGTCGCTGTAGTGATGTAATCACGCGCTAGATGCGTTACTTGTCACTTCCCAACCCGGTGTGAACTAGTTTATAGAGAATCATTTTGTCGTAGCAAAGAAATATTTCTATTTAGGGTGTTTGCGACGGAGCCGGAGCCTTGGTCCTGTCCAGCGAAGAAGCTATGAAAGCGCACCACTTGAGTCCGTTGGCTCGCGTCGTTGGCTGGTCCTACGTCGGCTGCGACCCGAATATCATGGGCATTGGGCCAGCCCCGGCCATCAGGGCCCTCTTAAAGAAAGCAGATTTGACCCTGGATCAAATTGATTTAGTTGAGGTAAGCTTTTATATTTCTTTTAGAGGTTTAAAACTTGTGTCGTCGTATACACAATAGGAAATATTATGCGGTCTTTTGCCGCCAGCTTACATTGACTTGCAAAAACTATTATAGCATTTTTCAGGGCTGCTGACTTCATTCCTAAGTTTTGACCATTTTTTAAAAGACATAACTTGCACCTTTAAAACTATTTCAACAAAAAAAGTTACAATGTTTCAGGGCACAGAGTAAAATTTTCACAAAAAAAATCGTCAAAGACCAAAAGTTTGACTTTATACACTTTGAACTGTAAACCTTGAGCTTTAAACCAAAATGACACAATGAAAAATTCATTAATATATGACAAGCATCAATTTTTTTTGTTTCAGGTAAACGAAGCGTTCGCTCCCCAAGTTGTCTCGGTGCAGAAAGAACTGGGCCTAGATTCGGACAAATTAAACGTAAACGGGGGTGGCATTGCCTTAGGGCATCCGCTAGGGGCGTCTGGTAGCCGAATTAGCGCCCACTTGGTTCACGAATTGAGAAGGCAGAAGGTGAAATACGGGATTGGGTCAGCGTGCATAGGCGGAGGAATGGGAATAGCCGTTCTATTCGAATCAGTAGTCTAGTCTAGTTTAGTTTAGTCTAGTCTAGTCTAGGGATCCAAACGGCATGCATAGGTGGCGGAATTGAAATACCTGTTCTATTCGAATCCAGTCTAGTCTAGTCTAAGGATCGGGTCGGCTTGCATATAGTGAAACAGGAATAGCCGTTCTATTCGAATCCGTAGTCTAGTCTAGTCATAATACAATAAAAAAAGACTAAAGGAGACAACTATAGACGCATTGACGGGAATTTCAATACGGCGTTGGGGATATAATTATGGCCTTAGTTTAGGTCGATCTTTTCTTTATCATAGATATGCCTAAGTAAACAGCTGAACTAAAATAAAATAATTTACGAAAATATAAGTTTTATTAAACTGTACTATAGGCTAAAGCATACATGGGCAAGTTGGTCCGGAGTGGGGGGATTAAACCCCAAATTAGGGGGGGTTAAAATCCGAGAAACGCAAAATACCCATATCGTTTTTTTTTTCTGGAGTGCATTTTACCCATATCGTTTTTCGAATTTGAAGGAAAAATGGGTAAAAAAACGCTAATTTTAGGTCAAAAAGCCTTTTTCATAGCATTTTTGAGCTTTTTATTGCTTAAAACATTCATTTTGACTTCAAAACTTAAGTTTGGGGGCAGTTAGAAGTCATTTTAAAGACATTTTTTTTCTTGATTTTTCCAAAATTGGGGGGGTTAACTTTTTCTCCCCCCCACTTCTGAGTGGGGGGGTTAAACCCCCCTTCTCAGAATTTGGGGGGTTAACCCCCCCAACCCCCCCCCCGTGCCCATGTATGGGCTAAAGTACCTTACTCATTCCTTTCTTGTAATACGAATTTTTGATTGATATTTTAATATTACGTTTTTATTTCATTGTGTAAATTTAAATAGATTTTATTGTCAGAAAATATAGGTATAGTAAAGTGAATAATTTTTAAATAAAATGCAATATTGTAATTTAAATTTTTAAAATAAACTTTTTTAAAACCGATGCCTATTTTTTTATTTTAAAACAAGCAAAAATACTTTTTTCTCTATTTGTTCGCTAAAAAAAGTGGCTTCTTTGCTAATAATTAAAATAAAATTTTAATTATGATTTTATTTATTTTTATCTTTATGTATTTCTTGCCATACCGCAGTTTGCAAAGAAAGACGTGCTGTGCTAAACGGAAATTTGTTGAGGGGGCAAAGTAAAAGTTTTCCTGACTTTTCACCAACAGATGGGTAGATTGGTCCAAATTATTCGTGTTCATACCCTTCAATATTATGCTCCGAAGATCCGCCTTAGGTGAAAAACAGGGTTGGGTAAGCTTAGGTAGGGTGAAGTCAACTAAATCCTCTTCTTTCCAGCCTGAAAATTTTAATTACTATTTTCTAATTTTTTTCAAAAACGTAATTTTTTAACTGAAATTGTATTTTAACACCTTAGAACATTTCATATTCTGGTATTTTCCTATAAAAAGCACTCTTAATGGATTATAATGACTTTGTTTTTTTTTTACCTTGGACCACCCCCCATCCTTTTCTGGGTTTCAAATTCGTGCATCCCTAATCGATTCTTTCCAGAAAGCTAAGAAGGGTCCACAGGTCCTTCCCCCTGGACCCCCTTCCTGTAACTCAAGGCGCGATTTATTGCTATTAATTGCAGAATATATCTAAGATTTTTCGATAACTTCTGCTTCAGCTCAGTTTAGTTCACGATTTATTTTTACTGGAAGGTTTTTTCTCATGCGAACATTTTTTTTGTCCAGAAATTGTCTGTAAAAACCATTATATCGTATTAACGGTGCTTTTTTGAATACGTGTGCTATTGTATTCCACACGTTACGTTTCTGTGATTGCTCAATTTTATGTTGGTCTTGTATTTTGAAGTGTTCGATGGTTTTTATAATTTATCAAAATAAAATTAAAACTTTAAAGAAATACGTTTTGCGATGCCAACTAAAGTTAATTCTTTTCTAAACTATTGAAACTTGAATTAAATTTATAATAATTTAACAAAACTATAAAAGCGAAGTAACGGTCTATCATTACCACAGAAAGCACTTCATAAATACGTATGAACACACATAATAAAATACCACATTAAACACATAATATTGTATAAAAAATAATAACACACTATTGGACAGACTCGGGTTTTTTTCTTATATTTGTGTAAAAATTCACCAAAAAATTTACAGCCTGCGTGTACGCTTTGTACAATCTAAGCGGTTTCTGCGGTTTTTATAGATCTTTCTGTTACGAAAGGTGATAGAAGGGTTATTTTTAAGTGTAATTCTGGCATTTTTCCAATCGCATCAAATCAAATATTAAAATATATTAAAAAACATCCAAATTTGTCTATCTCGTACCCGCAGCCCATAAAAAATTAAATTTTGTATACTTCTAGTAATTTTTTAAGAAATCTAATTTAAAGCATAACAATTCTTTTTAACAACCAATATTACTGTATCGATTACAGATCGTTGATTATTTACTTGATAAGTGGGGGCCAATAGAAAGGTATTTGGAAGTTTCGTCTTTTAAATTTCGTCTTTAAACATCTCGTCTTTTACATTTCATTGCGGAAAGCTCTCTTTTAAACATCTTGTCTTCGGAAAACTCGTCTTTTAAATGCAATTTTGTAAACGTATTTTAACCAGGCGAGTTTTTGTCCAAATCATAAAATTTTGCTTGATTTTTAGGTTTCGCTTAGGCTTAGGAAAAAACTAGGTTTTCACTCTTCAATTTAAAAAGCACACTATTAAATAATACAAATTTAATACGATAAAGTTTTGCTTGATTTTTAGGTTTTGCTTAGGCTTAGGTTCGCAGTTTTTGAAAACAAATCATTGAATAAAAGTTTATCATGGTAAAATTTGGCTTGATTTTTAGGTTTTGCTTAGGCTTACAGGGCCGTATTCAGGGAGGGGGAGATGGGGGATATATCCCCCTCAAATTCTAAGGAAGCAAAAAATTTTGTAAGGTTTCTCCCTTTGGTTTTTACAAAAAAATTGAAAAAAATATTTTTTTCCATCAAAGTTTTCCTGCGACATATTTAATGCATAGAAACGCAAAAAAATCTAAAATTTTCTTCTTCGCAGAGATTTTTCGTCATTAATATAATAGGTACGAAATTCTAGATTTTACTTAATTGGTGAATAAACGATAATACTTGTACCGAAAAGTCCGGTTCTTTGTATATAATATTACTACATCCAGTTAAAAAAATATTCATTAATTGTATTTTATTCCTAAACTGTTATTTACAATTACCATGGACCTGCTAGTAATGGCGTGCTTAAGACAGAGCCAGCCTCCAAATACAGCGAAGCCAAGATTTTTTGTAAGGAAGATTACAATGTTTGTTTTTTTTTAATTTCAGAAGAGAAAAAAATTAATATTAATGCACTATTAGAGAAACAGTAAAAGTATATAAACAGTCAAAAAACCAAAATTTTCCCGCTACGCGAGAAGTTTAAATTGTCTATGGCTTTCAATAGTCAAAGTATATGTTTAAATTACAATAAATAATAAATTAAACTTTTATCAACGATTTTACATAATTTAAAAACATACATAATTATTTGCAATTTAAAATGACAAAATCACGCTTCAAACGAATAAACGATCTATTTAATATTTTGTAATTAAATAAATTTTTCCAGTGTGTTTAGATGCCTTAAATAAAAAAATTTTCTGAAGAGGAATTCTGCCGGCCCCTTGACAAAAAGTCTGCCTCTTAACCTGCTAGAGGGTCCCAGCCCAGACTCCTTCAGGGTTACTCTCCCCCATTAAATTATCGTGTTTAAAATTTTTAAAAAGGTTTCTAATAGTAGTTTTAATATTATGCTTTCAAAAAAATTTTCCTGGCTAACTGGCCCCCCCCCCCCAGAACCCCTTTTTAGAGCAATATGAACTGAATGAGTA
>JASAMX010016917.1:0-30510 GCA_030248175.1 Microlaimidae sp. YZB2_3
TTCTGTTTTTCTAAAATTTCACAAAATCTGTTATTATTAACAGGTTTTAAAAGAACTTGTCTAGTCTTTTTCTGGCATTTAGTTTTTTAGACCTTTATGTGAGCTTTTATACTATTCCATTTAATATAAGGCTTTTTTTTCGAAACTTTGTTTCGTCTTTTGCTAGAATCCTACTTATATATTCGGTGCTCTGTTATAATCTTAATTTTATTTTTTATGTTAGCATTTTTACGAAATTAATTTGTAATAGATACATTATTTAACCAAATTTATATTTTGCCTTATGTTTTTACACATTATTTTACATTCCAAATTAATAGAAGTTTTCGTTTAAATATTATTAAATATTATGGTTAATTTTAACTTTCCGCGTAATGTGTATTAGAATTTTACTGTGTGAAACGCCTTATGTCTAAATAGTCTATTAATGAATCTGACGTAATTAATAAATAATAATAATACGATGTCGTTTGTTTTGCAAAAGCATGGGTTTTTTCGCAGCTGAGTGTACGTTCAGTAGGATGATTAGTTTACAGTCAGTACTTTTAGCGCTGTTTTCCAACTACTGATTTAAAGCTACAAAATAAGGTAAAACAAGATAAAACTTAAAAATTTGGTAAATTTTTTTTGTATTTTTAAAATTTACTTTTGTTAAAACTTGGAATTTCTCAACGTGCATTGGAGATGGTTTTACGTAAATTCTTAGGACTGTCCAAAAAATTTGATGACTTAAATATTTTGTGGGTTTCTAATATTTAGTTTGTATTGTTTTTGCGTTTTAAGAACTTTTAAAGCAGGCCATTTTGTGGATAAAAATTTAAGGTAAAATATTTTTGCAAAAATAGAAAAATTAACCGTTTTAACTATACCAATTTCCGCGGCGCCAGGTGCGTTAAAAAACTTTTTGTTTTATTTCAATTTATGATAATCTAGGGTATCCTGCGCCAAAATATTTTTACGTAAAGATATAAATGGTTTGTTCTAAAAGTTGGAGGGTTTAAAAATTAAGCAAATTATTGGTTGAAAAACAATATTTCTAAATTAGATACAATTTGGGGGGTGACTACCACTAACTATTACTACCGTCTTTTTTTTTAAATATTTTTTTTCGGAAAAGGGGAATATATGCACAGACGTTGACTGAAAATATTTGTTTAAAGGTGCGGTGCGGAGTCAAGCTTTTTGTCTTTGATTCTGATTATTTTTTGTTAAAACCTTACCCCTGCCCCCAATAGCCTACAAAATTTTTTCATCAAAATGTCTCCCATGGTGTAGGAGTTATGATCCCTCAAAAATGGCGTTTTTCGACAATTCTGTACGTGAAAAATTGCTCAATGGATATGATTTAAGTTACAAATTATGCATTCAAAGAAAACGGCTACTTTCTACTTTAAGTTGATATCTTGATCGTTAAAATTTCAACAAAATATCTCCAGTGGTTCAGGAGTCATGACCCCCTCCCAAAAAAATAGTGTTTTTCGACAATTCTGTATGCGAAAGAGTGCGCAATGGGTATGATGAATTAAGTTACAAATTATGCATTCAAAGTAAGCAGCTACTTTCTACTTTCATTTGATACCTTGATCGTTAAAATTGCTGCAATATTTGTCGAGATATTGCATTTCCCGTACAAAAAGCCGCGATTTTTTTGCTAAAAATACGAATTGACGGCAAAAATGTTGAGCAAACTTCATCAAATTACTGCCATCGTTTGGTGTTTTAGCAAAAAAATCGCGGGTTTTTTCTACGGGAAATGTAATATCTCGACAAATACTGCATCAATTTTAACGATCAAGGTATAAAATTAAAGCAAAAAATAGCCGATTTCTTTGAGTGCATAATTTGTAGACTATTGGGGGAAGGGGTAAGGTTTTCACTAAAAATCCTCAAAAATGAAGACAAAAAGTTTGACTCCGCATCGCACCTCTAAGGTGCGGTGCGGAGTCAAACTTTTTGTCTGCGATTTTGTGACGACCCAAAGTAGAAGCGAAAATAATCAGGCGCTGAAAAATTTAGACAGCCAAATTTATTGAAAAATTTGGCCAATACAGGAATTGAACACGTAACCTCCACATTCGACTCTGGCCAACATAGGCCGGACAATGACAAGGGAAAAATAATTGCCTTTTTGCTTGCTTTTTGAGTTTTCACGGAAGGGACACATACGGCGTATGTGTCACAATATTGATAATTTTTTGTGAAAACCTTATTCCTGCCCCCAATAGCCTACGAAACTTTTTGCAAAAAAATATTTCCAGTGGTGCAGGAGTTATGACCCCCCAAAAATGGTGTTTTTCGACAATTCTGCACGTGAAAGATTTCTCAATGGGTATAACAGTTTACGTTACAAATTATGCACCCAAAAAAGCGGCTATTTTTTACTTTAATTTGATATCTTGATCGTTAAAATTGGTGCAGTATTTGTCAAAATATTAAATATTGCGTTTCCCGTACAAAAAACCCGCGATTTTTTTCGTTTAAAACACCAAACGACGGCAGTGATTTTATAAAGTTTTCTCAACCTTTTTTGCCGTCACTTCGTATTTTTAGCAAAACAAATCGAGGGTTTTATGCACGAGAAACGCAATATCTCGACAAATACTGCACCAATTTTGACGACCAATATATCAAATTTAAGTAGAATGTAGCCGTTTTCTTTGAATGTATAATTTGTATTTTAAATCCTTATACCCATTGAGCAATTTTTCACGTATAGAATTCTCGGAAAAACCCTATTTTTGGGGGGTCATAACACCTGAACCACTGGAGATATTTTGTTGAAAAAATTTTGTGGGCTATTGAGGGCAGGGATAAGGTTATCACAAAAAAATATAAAAATCAAAGACAAAAAGTTTGACTCCGCACCGCAACCTTTAAGTACCAATGCGGTAAAAACTCAAAGTCATATTTTTTAAAACTTTTTTGATCAAATTAACAAAAAACATAAAAACCAGATGTAATATTTATACTGTTTCCAACTCATTTTGTGCAGATTTGATTCATACAATTAATTTAGAATTCTGTCAATCGACTACAAGAACCTTATGGAGATTGTATTATAAAATTGAACAATTCCATGCCAATGTTTTATGACGAATTAAACTATACTACTGAGGTATATTTTTTTCGTGTCTTATTATTTTTATCGTGTTTTATTATTTTAAATCGTCATTTATTTATTATTCTGTAGTTCTCGCTATAATTAGAACTGGCTAATCATACTTTTTTAGACATGCTACAGAAGCTGTTTTCAAGCGTACGTAATGAAAACCTGCAAATGCGGCGATACTCGAATACCGATGCCGAATGATACAGATCTCGGATTTTGTAAAAAATCCGATCCTGAAAAATGTAATATTTTTGTTTTCACGATTTTATACACTTGAAAAATTTGTGATCAGAGTAAAGCCTGAAGTGACAAGTGATAAATAACGCCACAATGAAAACTGACAAAATAACAAGTGACAATGCGTTCTGTGCGAGTTTACATCATTACATCGTCGCTCTTCACTGCGATGTAAACGTGTTATCACTTGTCACTTGCCACTCCGGTGCGAACTAGGCCTTAGGAACTTGAAACTGCAAAAATCTAAATATTTTGCCTACTTATGTTTTTATTATTATTATTATTATTATTATTATTATTATTATTATTATTATTATTATTATTATTATTATTATTATTTTTATTATTATTATTAATATTATTATTATGAGCTAAAAAAAACAAGAAAGCAAAGAAAATTTAAGAGAGCTACTTTATATTGGTCATTAAAAAAATGCAAAAAGATATTTTGCGTGTTAAAATTACATCAATATTACACAAGCCATGACTACTTTTGAGGGTTAAAGATTAATTGCTAAGTGTTTTGTTTGTTTTAGTTTCATTTGCAACATGCAAAAAATCAAAGAAAATACTGAAAAATCAATTTATTGGCCACAGTTAGTAAATTTGCGTAATTTTTTCTTTGCTTACGTCAAAATTGACGCAAGGATAGATTGACGTCAAAATTGACGTTCTATCTTTCTTACGTCTTAAGTGATGCGCCATACGGCTCAAATGATGTAGTGTGAACCATTCTTAAATAGGGGTTGGTCCATAGTGTTTTTTCATAGTTTTTTTTATATTTTTCTTTGATTATAAGTTTTCTTTTTTCTATTAGATGAATGTCTTTTAAAACTTGTTGGAGAGAATAACGGGTTTCAATTGGATCAATGCGAATACTGCAAATCTCCGTGCGAGTAAGTTTTATTTAGTTTAGATATTATAATAATTATTTACATAGTAACTGGTAAAATCATTTGACATATTTCAAAAATACATTACAAAATAGTGAGATGTTAATAGTTTGTTTTAAATAATTTTTTTATTATAGAGAGCCGTGGTATTACACAACTGTGACAAAAACAGCTTGGCCTTCGAATCCATACTTTATAGTGCGTTATATTTTTATTTTTACACCTATATTTTTAGTATACAAGAACTGTTGCAAGCTTTTATCTAAAAATGATTTTTACAATTTTACAGCATTTTTAAACACCAAATGTTTTAATCTAAATAAAAAAGTTAAAAAAAATATTTTAGTAAAAATTTACAGGCTTTTTTGGCTGAAATTCTTAGAAAGTATGTTTTATAAACAGAAAATACTGGCAGACTACTACGACTTGCAACATAAAATTAATGTTTAGCAGTAAAGCTATCAAAACTTTTGAGCAAAAATTGCGCTATATTAAAAATTAGATAACAGTTCATTTTTAGTTGGTCTTTTTGTGTCTTTAAGTCATGTTTCTACCCTAAAATATTATACTTCAGAGGTGTCGCCATTTATAACGGAGGGAGCCCCGGACTTGAATGAAAAATTTTAATTTTATTCAAGCTTGAAGCTTATTTAAGCTCCGGTGCAACTATCGGAGTTCCCGAGCTTCAAGAGTTGCTTCGGAGCTCCTAAATTGGGCCTAGAAACTCGAATCTCTAAGGAAAAAGTCATAAGAGCTATGTAATGCTAACTTTAAAATGAATTTCGATGCTAATTAAATTCTAACTAGAAATCAGTTCTTTTTGAAAACACCTAGGATAATTTTACTTTTTTATAATGTTTAAAATAGCTTTAAAAAAGTGTAATAACTTACAAAACTAAAAATTAATAAAAAAAGTATTATAATTTAATTATATAATTTTAATATAAAATAACATATAACAAAAGTATTAAATTTTAGGGTCCTACATGCTCACCGGCTTATCTTAAAGAAACGAGTAAAACATGCACCGAGCTTTACAAGTAATTTTTAGAGTCTGTTTTATTTTTCGCAACAAATACGACAAAGTCATTTCTAGACCCACCGCCCTTAACAAAAGTAACCACTTCAAAAATCATTTCATTACTATGTTAATCTTTATCCTACGTCTCGAAACGAAAATTAAAAAACACCGCAGAAAAATAAAAAAAACTGGGTTACATATAGGTTTGCGTTTTTCAAGTAGGGTGTCTGACTTAACTTCGGCCAGGCCTTAATTTCGGCCACCAATTTAGGATGTCAGAAAATTGGCTTATTTTTAAAACACAAAAGAACTACCACAAAAGCAACTGGATGAATGTTGAATAAAGTGTTTTTGCAAAAGTTTTTTATTTTATTATTCTGCATTATCAACATTTTTATACGAAAAGTAAATTTTTGTGATTTTCTTAATTTTTGCTTTGTGTTTAAAATGCATCAAATTTAGAACGAAGCACTATATAACCTTAAAATATCTTTTATTTAAGGCTCAAAATTGTAAATTTTGATGTTTTGATATTTTCTTCAAAGTCACTTTGCAAGGCGTTTAACTAACTGCGAATTTTAAGAATCCGTTAATTTCGGCCACTTTAAAATTTAGGTGAAAGAACCTGCCGTTTTTTGCTGTTTTTAAATATAACCGTACTACTGTATTTATAAAGAATTTGTTTGCTCATTTGGCTTTTTTTGACGCTTTTTTAAGCCAAAAATAAATTTTAAACAAAAAATACATGTTATTACAACTTGTTTTTTTTAAAGTTTTTAACAAAATTATTTTAAGTCTTGTTTATAACTATTAAAGTTTGAAACGGGAAAAAATTAAGTTATATGTACCAAGAACAATATGTACCTAAAATAAATTTGCAACCTTTAAAAATTTTTATTGTTCGTTTTGGCAATAGCTACAGCCAGTTTTTTATGGGTGGCCAAAGTTAATGGCTGGCGCCTTAATTTCGGCCACTATAAAAAGAAAACTTTTCAAACCTCCACTGATTTTTAAGTGTAACAGAAATTTCAAAATTTTGCACTGGAATAACAAAAATAGCTATCGTTTGATTTTTAGACCAAATTTTGAGTGGATTGAAAAAACCAGAAAAAACTTATCCAAAATAATAAAAAAGGTGGCCGAAATTAAGTCAGCTACCCTACAAAATTATCTAACCATATTTGCGATTGTAATCGCGGCAAAAACGCATAGTGTATATCGTCGTCGTGACTATGGCAAAATGAGCCACTGTCGTTATCGAATAAACGTCACTGTGACTCATTCCGTAGTTAATAGGGTCCTGTTTTAAATTTAAAATAAGTCACAGGCACACATATTTTATACGAACTCTGGCTCATTTTGCCGTAGTAACGACGATATCGCGTCTCGCGTCTTAGTGTAGGAAGACTGCGGGACGGCAATTTTTTGCAATATTATTGTTAATTTTTAATGGAGAAGTACGACAGTTAATTCAATGTACACAAAGGTCTGGAGAAAATTTGAAAATAATTTGTATACGACCGGAACAAATGAGAAAGAAAAAAATATGCACAACCAGTTGTTTTTTTTTAGAAAAAATGTTTTATGTTTATGTTGTTTTTGTTGTATTATGATCTGTTTTTTTTCGTTAACCAATTTCATATACAAATTATTTTTTGATCTTTTCGAGACCTTTGTGTACACTGAATTAACCGTCGTGATTCTTCCTAAAAAATTTTTGGCGGATTTAATAAAGTCTAATTTTCAGATCAGTGCCTAAATTTTACATTTTTTTGTTGTTTTTTTTTAATTTCGTTTCACTCACTTAGGACTAAGATTATTATAGTATAGCGCTAAATTTATAAGCAATGAGTTTTAATAAAAATGCTGGGTTTATATAAATTTAATTAAGCATTATTATATCATGAAAATATTTATAGTGTTTATTTATAAAGTTGAGACGTGGTACCTATTTAAATGATTGATGATGCTAGATAACGCGTTGATAATTTATGTTTTTAATTTTTTTTTTAAAATATCCAATTTTATTAGTTTATTAATTAATAACCAATATTGTTCAATGAAGAATCACGACCGTTAATTCCTTGTACACAAAAAACTCTCGAGCAGATTTAAAAATAATTTGTATATGACGTTGGTTAACGAAAAAAAGATCATAACACACGAAAATAACATAAACATAAAACATTTTTTTAAAAGATAGCTGGTTGTGCGTATTTTGTTTCTTCCTCATTTTTTCCGGTCTTATACAAATTATTTTTTATTCTTCTCGAGACCTTTGTGTTCATCGAATTAAGTATCGTGATTCTTCATAAAAAAGCGCTAATAAGCAAAGCGTCGTTACTACGACGCAAAAAGACAAAATAATTATAAAATCAACACGACTCCGACCGACTCAAAATAAACTCATTAAATATTGCTAAATCTTTCAAAGATATGCTCGAAAAACACTTAGGGTGACTGACTTAAATTCGGCCAGCCTTAATTTCGGCCACCGGTTGTTATTTTTGCTATGCGTAAAGTTATGAAATGAATTGCATATGGCTAGATAGACGACATGATGATCTATCTAGGTATAGGCAGTTCATTTCATAACTTTACGCATGGCAGAAATCACAGCCGGTGGCCGAAATTAAGACTGGCCGAATTTAAGTCAGTTACCCTATGTCATTTATAAGCGTACTGACTAATGTGTGTAAAATTAGTTTAAAAAACTTGTTTTTAGACAACCTGTTGCTTTTCGGCTATCATGATTACGTTTTTGAAATATGTAAAATTTTCGTAGTTTAATCTTTTGATCTAAAACTTCTAGTTACATATTTATACATATATGGCTCTGTATGGGCGTAGTTTAGTAAAAAAACTTTATATCTTTTTGTTTAAAAAAAAAATTTTAGCTGAAATTTAGTTTTTATATGACAAATATACGATTTAGTTTCTATTTAAAGTATTTGGCTGCTGATAATTAGTAAATGTATTTCAGAGAGAATGCAATGTTTCTCCAGGTGTATTTTGAAAAACTTAATTACAAAGTGTCCACTGAAGAACCACTTTATTCGGTAGGACAATAATTATTTTTGTTTATTAGACTATAACATAACGTTAAGTTGGAGATAACGTTTATTTAAATGTGTATTGACTTTTCTTAAAATTTGTTAGTTATTTATTCAAGCTATAGTTAAAATATGCAGAATCACGACAGTTAATTCAATGTACACAAAGGTCTCGGGAAGATTTGAAAATAATTTGTATGCGACCGAAAAAATGAGGATAGACAAAATATGCACAACTAAAGGTAAACCCAAAGTGGGTGAAAGATTTTTTTGTTGGAATAAAAACGCCCCAAACAAACAAATCAACGAAAACAGAATAGCCAGTCAGATTAACATCCATATGGAATTAATTTAAATGACATGGCAGCGAAACTGACGGCCGAATAAAATGACGTGAGAGGCTACTAACTCAGTGGTACCCAACGGGGGGGGCCCACCTGGGCACCAGCTGCTTTTTTTAGAAAAATTGTTTTATGTTTATGTTGTTCTCGTTGTATTATGATCTTTTTTTTCGTTAACCAACGTCATATACAATTTATTTTTAAATCTTCTCGAGACCTTTGTGTACATTGAATTAACAGTCGTGATTCTCTATATCTGGCTGACCTCATAAAACTGTATAAAGAAATAAATGAGAGGACCAATCAAAATTGTGCATTTATTACTTTTACAAAACAACGAATTTGAGTGTGAATTTTTTTAAAATCTCGCTTTTTCACAAAATATATTAGTAAGCTTAAGCCGTTAAAATTGACACTCCTGTTCAATTGTTAAAATACGAAATTTAAAGTTTATTATTTAACATTTTTTGTTCAACAGCTTTTGACTTTTGTTTTGTTGTTCAATAGTCGAATCGAGAAGCGAATAGGCAAGGTATGGAGAGTTGTATTTGGCCGGGCCGAAAAAAGAAAGGGACAAAGCATTAAAACGAACGCAAACCCCCAAAAACCAACCACACCACCCTCACCCTTGCATTTTTTCTTTTTAAATAAAAAAATCGTCAAGGTCAGCTAGCTTTCATTTACCTATAAGTTACTAAGATTATTCAATTGTACCCTACGTTTTGGAGCAACATTTGCTAAACAAAATCCCAAATGTGCGATTTTGTGAGATTTTCCCTCAAAAATTAGCTGTTTTCTGTTAGTTTTTCAGATTTAATATTGTTATAATTTAATTCAGTATTAGTTTTCTTGCAGTTTGTACATCGTACGAAACGACCGAACAACTGCACGCGCTAAATAATTATGCAAATTAGCGACACCGTTTGCGAATTAGTTTTTAAGTTTTATACTTATAGAAAATGGACACATTCATGGAGTTCGCCGGGGCCGTCGGTCTTTGGTTGGGATTTTCGTCGTTAGCGGTGGCCGAGATTTGTTTGTTTTTTGTACAATTTTTGGCCTATTTTTTCGGAAGCCCGATAATCACAGAGGATCTTCCGAATGGCGAGGAAGAGAATGAATAAAATCAAGATCGTATGTTTTCAGAAGAATAAAAAACATTAAGCTTTTAAATCGCATGTTCGCCAGACGGGTATATTTACAACTGTATTTGAACTGGTTATAGTAATGAATGGATTTTCATAAATGACATGCAGCACTATTTAAATTAATAATGGCGCATTTAAATGATTTTGATGAAAGTTTGCAAAAAGGTACTCTACGAATAACAAAAACTTACAATTAAATATATTTAAACTTTTAAGCAGTAATAAGTAAAGAGGACAGGTTTTTGTTTAAAGGCAATTACTACAAATAATAAAATTTTTATAATAAAACATGTTACTTCTTCTAATTAATATTAATTAACTTGAAAAAAATTGATAACATTTTTTTCTTTTAAAATTAACCAAAGTTTCGTAACTTACTTTAGTTTCCTTCGCGGAAAAAAAGTACTGGTAAAAAAAGTCCTATTCATTTATTGATTGCCTGCAATTTAACCAAATAATGTAAAAGTCAAATTTTAATCCATGTATTTATTTATATTTGCATAATGCAGGAGTAGTGAAACTAGTTAGCCTTTTTTTCTATCAAATATTGATTCATTGATTTGTAAATAAAATTGTTATTTGTTGGCAGTTTAAACACAACACAATACTTATTTATATCTGAATAGTTTTTCAATTTTTGAACAGTGTGTTTTACACAGGTAAGATCCATATTGTACTATAATACTTTGGTATCAGTATTTTTACCTAAAATTTCTGTCAGGCATTTATTTATGGGGCAACTGGATCTACCTAGCATAACAATATTGTGAGACCAAGAAATTTGTCAGAAATTAAATGAATTTCGTTATTTTTTTAATTTGTATGTCCAAAATAATCGGACAAATGGTTTTTACTTTTTCTCAGAAAACCCCCTAAAATTAAATACATAAAAAATAGCAAAAACTATTGACGTTTCTTCTACTCTCTTAAAGGAGAGAGAGTTCCAGAGCTCAGGCTTTAAAATGAGCGATTTTAAGTTTTCCAGGCATATACAGACCTGTGTACGGTCTGGAAATGCCCCCTACCTGGAATATTAGTGGCCGTGCTCTCCAAAAATGAAAAAGTACCCTAAAATTATGGCGCCATTTTTGACCTATAATGACGCCATCATCGCTAAATTTTTGCAGTTTTTAGCCTATTTCAATGCATTTTAAGCCATTTTAGACCTATTTTTACCCTATTTTCGCTTTTTTTCTCCCTTCTTTTTTTCTTTGTCCCCTGCTTGCCCCCCCCCCCAGTTTTAAAAAAGTTGCCCCCCCCCGTTTTGGAACTCCCCCCCCAATAAAACTGCCGGTAGGGGGCTGTGCACTGTATTTCTACTTAAAATTCAACTTTTTTGTATTTTTTTCCATGCTTGCCCCCCCCCCCCGTTTTATAAAAAGTTGACCCCCCCCCCCCAATAAAACCCGGGGGGAGTCACAAGTGTGTATATAGGACTATTTTCCCGTTTTAATAAGTTAAAATTTATGACATTACCCATTAAATATACAGCATAAATCCTTTATGGGTGTCTTCAGAGCCCCGAAAGCGGAAGTCCGCTTTATAGCTTTGCTTATAGGCTCATCTCATTCATAAAATTAGCAAAACAAGCTCTATGCATTTTTATTCTTAAAGCAAATTAAATTTGTCGCTTTATTATTTCATAGTTTATAGTTGCAATTAATTTCAAAAACTAAACCTAAAGGCTATCTGGAAGTGACAAAAATAACAAGCCATGGGTTTTTTGCATAAATTTTGTAAACAGATATTAATTTAAAAATTGACCGTTTTATTTTTTGCTTTTTTTACAATGATAAGTCGATTTGCAATTTGGCCTTTTAATAATCTTAATTTTATTTTTTCATTTGCAACAATTATAACAATAATGCAAAAAACAAGAATGGATTGCGAGTATTTCTTAGAAAATAAACAGGATTGAAAATAATTAATATAATTATAAATAAAAATCAAATAAACAACGCTTAATTTTTATTAAAGTTAAAATCCTTCAGGATGAAGTTCAGGGCGTAACCGCTCGCCGGCAGGAAGAAATAAAGAATGAACGCTTGAGAATAAAAATAATTAAAAAAAGTTTTCAGAGATGATGTAACCAATTATTATTAAGTTGCGTCAGGTGTTTCTCTTCCCGTGATATTTTCTTGAAGAACGAGTGGTTACTTTACCACCTAGTCATTTTCACCCTGATAAAATTCATCTTTAGAAAGAAGATTTTTTAAATTTCAGTAATGTTTAAGCCATTCCAAATAATAATAAATGGAGTGGTTGGGAGTTCTCCAAAATAAAAATTTGCTTACTTGTGGACTGAAGTTAAGGTAAATTTGCAATTTCAAAGTATTATCAAACTTTTAAGGCCGTTTAGAGCACGCTATATTATATTAAAACAAAGTTTTTAAGAGGTTTTGCTAAAACCCTTTCCTTTTTAGATTCGTTGCTACCTCGTGGCATTTCGGTTTAAATTATAAAAAATATTTTTCGAAATTACGTCATCTCATAATAACAAAAAAATTTTTAAACTAAACCCAACGGCACTGTAGAAGCGACAGAGTGGTCGTGCCAGCCGCACGGCACGCAGAAAAATTATAAAGAAAATAAAAAAAACAATAACAGAAATACGCACGGTATTCTTATTATTTTTATTTTAACCATTTCAATAATTTGGAAATAAATTTAAAATAAACCGCTGGCATTAATCCAACAACAGTCAGTGTTTAAGTAATGATGCTTCCTGATGGCATTCGAGTTTAAAAATTTTATTTTTTTTTTTAACTTTTAAATTTTGGATCTTGTATAACGCTCCTTTCTTGGTTAAATAAGCTTCAATTTAAACAAATATCGTTTCAGTGACCTAACACTTTACTGAAAAAGCCTGTCAAGATCTTATGAAGTACAGGCGTGTAATGCACACGGCGTTGATTTACTGCCCGATTTTTTTAATAGCGTCTTTATCCAAGACTGACTATGGCTGAATTATATCTGGCTGACGCTGAAAATAAGAATGCAGACATAAGGGGACCAATTAAAACTGTGCGGTATTGACTTTTTTTTAAAAAACAAACAATAACGCAGATTTTTTTTAATTCCACCTTTTCACAAAATATACAAAAAAAATAACCAGCTATAGCCCTTAAAAAATTTGCATTTAGGTTACAAATTAAGTAATTTGATAAATAATTATTAAAATGAATGTTTTTGTTGTTAAAAAGTCGATTCAATACTGCAAGGATTTTGTCAGCTGGATTTTATTTGCCTATAGGTCAGAATCTTTACAAAATACTTGTATGTAACTGTGGCTCTTTGTACCTTTTAACACAGAAAACTATAAACGGTAGTGAGTCAGAGTCACGGTGATTTTATATTGATCCTGACTCCTTATATCGTAGTAAAGACTATACAGGGAAGGTTTTTAGCTATGAGCCCAACTGGCAAACCAAACTTTTAACCTTGGCGTCTCGCCGCGAAATAAAAATTAGTCGCAAACGATGATAATAATGATTATTACTTTAATAAATTTTGCAGTATTAAAAAAATTTTTAAAAAAAAATATTTGAAAAATTTCGGCTACATAAAAGTTGCCTAAAAGTTATGAAAACACTTAACAGTAATTTATTTTTGTTTCAAATTCTCTTAAACGATTGAGTAAAAGTCATTAAAAAAAAATTAATTTTATGGTGAAACACCTGACTCCCTATTTTGTTTTGCTAGGCCAAAACTATACATTGTGTTGCCTTTGGATATTTAATTTTTTTATTTAACTTGTTTCAAACATAAAACTTTCACATTTATAAAACAGGAATGAATTAACAATTCACCGAGTTCTGTATAAAAAATAATAAAAAAACAACTACCACAACAGTAAACAACCGAACCAAAATCATATAATTTTTCCATAATCACAGGTAAATCAGACACCCACTTTGCAATTCAGATTAAAAATCACCTTTTTACATTAATACATAGGTAAAAACACATCGCTATTTTAAGTACAACTATTTTGGACTATACTTTTTACACAGCTAGCTATTCACTTTACCATAATTTCAAATCTATAATTTCCAAAAAAAATTTATTAAGATGTAGGGTGGTAACTGACTTAAATTCGGCCACACCTTAATTTAGGCCACCGGCTGTTATTTTTTCATGCTTAGAATTATTAAATAAACTGCGTATGGCCGGATAAATCGTCATGTTATCTATCTAGCCATGCTACGTTCATTTGATAAACATACACATAGCAAATGTAACAGTCGGTGGCCGAAATTAAGGCCTGGCCGAATTTAAGTCAGTTACCATATACCTTAGAAACAGAAGATCGCCTTTACTCTGTTACACGCAATCTTGGATTGCAACTAAAACTAGAATACAAGTTCCATAGAATCGGAAAAATCTTTTTTAACAGAAATAACTGAAAGAAACGAGGTTTCATTTTTTTTTCAAATTACAGGCAAACAAAAATTATATAGTTTATTCATAGGTCATATGACTTCTTATGTACAAACATAAAAAAACACATAAATAACTATTTAAAATTTTACTATCAATAATTAACATTAATTATACAATTAATTAACATTAATTATAATAATTATAATTATAATCAACAAGCGACTGGCTGTTGGTCTTCCGAGTCACTGCAGCTTGTGGTCTCACAAACCATATGCGGTATATTAATCGATAGCGGATTCTAAAAAATAATAATATAAGAAAAATAAAAATATATAATTATGGTTGCATTATATCTGACTGACGCTGAAAATTAGAATGCAAACATGAGGGGACCAATTAAAATTGTGCGGTATTGACGTGTTTTTTTTAAAACAAATAAGAACACGCAGATTTTTTTTAATTCCACCTTTTTACAAAATATGCTAGAATTAACCATCTTTAGCCTTTTAAAAATTTGCATTTGGATTTTAAATTAAGTAAATTGATAAATTATTATTAAAATACGAGTTTTTATCTTTATTATTAAACTGATTTCGTTAAAAATTTTGAATGGCTTTGTTGTTAAATAGTCGATTCAATACTGCAATTTTCGTGGTCACCTAGATTTTATTTGCCTATAATTTCGTTCTTACTACGGCAAAATGAGCCACAGTTCTTATAAAATATGTGTGCCTGTGACTAATTTTAAATTTACCTTAATAACTACAGAATGAGTGAGTCACACTCACGTGTATTTTATAATGACAGTGGTTCATTTTGCCGTAGTAACGACGATTTTTACTCTAAGACAATAAGTCAGACTCGTCATAAATATTGGCAACTGTGACTTTTTTATCTTTTATTAAACAAACGTTAATAGTCAAAGTCACACTAATTTTACACTCATTGTGACTTTTTATTTTGTAGTAGCGACCAAATTTTGCAAAGTGTTTGATATGAATAAAGAAAATATATCTTTTTTAACTATTTCATAAGAAAAATATCTATTTTTGATCAAATTTGGCATTTACGACTAAAAAACGTTGATTTATAGCAATAAAGTTTAAGTATCTTTTCAATAATAGGTGAATTCATACATCAGCATAGGGGGGCGGAGGGGGGGTTAGGGTGGTGTCCACCACCCCCTTAGGCTCAAAATTTCGGACCCCTTCTCTTGGAAAAAAATCTAGGGCCCCCTCCCCCAAATTTTTTTTTAATTTTGAGACCCTACCCCCTCAGGAATTTTCAATCGCCCCCTCTCTCCCCTCCTTTCAAGCCAAATTTTTGGTATAAATTTAGGTTAAAATTTACTGTCACAAACACGTTTTTGTAGTAAAAAAAACAGTGCTTTTGCTCTCTTTTATACAAAAAAACTTATTTTGGTGTATAAACTTCTATATTGGTGCTTAAAACCTTGAATCAATCAATGATTTAAAATAACTTTGTTTGAAAACCGGACTCCATCCACTCTAAATTTCAAACTGGTCTACCCCGGGTCGACCCCCTAAAAAGCTAGGGTGGGTACGAACCCCCCCCCCCCCTCCCCGGACTTTCCTCCTAGCTTTTAAAGGGTCATTTACCCGGAGTATCCACCCCCTAGCCTGCCGGTCCACGCTCATGTATGGGTGGATTTAAACAGATTTTCTTTTTTTTTAGTCTTACAATAAACGTCATAACGACACCATTTTAATCGCTTCATTCACGTTTTTTTATAAAATTCTTTTAATTCGATCAATTACCAATCATAGCCTTTTGTTATCATCCAAATTTTCAGTACACACCCCGCTTAGTACGGGGCTTCAGCTTAGGGGTGGTTCACACCGGAGTAAAAAGAGAACGCGTTCCGCGCGCATTTACATTATTACATCGTCGTTACTACAGCAAAATGAGCCAAAGTCATTATAAAATACAGGCGACTGTGACCTATTCTGCAATTAGAAAGGTGTTGTTTAAAAGTTAAACTAATTCACAGTCGCATTACCTTTGTAAATTCTCATTTTACAAATCTCCGCCTATTTTTTGTTAAATACATAATAATGGTTTTTCGACTTGTAATCCAAGGGGAGCATCTCCGCGCACTGCTCTGCGCTGATTGGTTGCAGCCACGTCAATTCATCACCGCTGACCGATCAATATTCGCCGTGTCGTATTATCCTCTATCATGTAATTTACAAAAAATAAGCGAAGATTTGTAAAATGAAAATTTACAAACGTCTTTATGAAATAGGCCCCAGACTGAATTAAGCATTAGAGTTTCGAATCCCAGAGACAACGTAAAAACGATATTAACAAAAAATTCCTTACGCTGAAATTTCTGCGGTGTCCCAATATGGAATGTTTGACGGCGCGGACTTGTCTCTCTTGGTCGGAAAGACCGTCGTTTCGCATGGCGGCCATTTCCAAACTCCTTTCCAAACTGCTAGCCATTGTAGAACCGCTAAAAATGTTTTACATATAGAATTACAACATAATAAAAATTATTATTATTTCCTTCATATATATATTATACTGACGTTTTTAATTTAGTTTTCTCATGTTCTACAATTTTGTCTGTTTTAAATACTGTTTCTGAAGATGGCTCTAAATTTAGGCCGAAAAGTTTTATCAATAAAATGTTTCAACTCTCTCAAACTTATTATTGTCGCTACCTTAAAGTTTTAATTTTTTAGAAATAGATCAATTGCTATAATTACACATTAAAAATTTAAATTTTTTCAGGGTTTAAAGTTACAAAAATATATTCTTTACGCGCTTCGGAAACTTATTTGTATTTATGTAATTATTATTTTTGTTTGTTTAAAAGTTTCAAAGCTTAGCTGCTTATCAATTCGGTATTAACAGATCTTAATTTTCAAAGATCTCATAATAATTTTGTTTATTAATCAATCAATCAATAATAATAATAATAATAATAATAATAACATTAATTATAATATTCACCTTGAAATCATAACAGGATCTGACGGTCTGGCCGATCTATCACTGGTATTTTCCTCCAAATCTTCTTCAGAGGTGGTCGATGGATTTTGAGCCGGATATCTATAATATCAAATAAAATATGATAAAATTAATTTAAGATAAAATTTAATTTTATTATTTTTACTAAATTGGACTAAAACTTAAAGCCAAAATTCATCTTTTCAAAACTATTTTAACTTTACTAAGTCTGCCCTGTATTGTTATTTGCTTTTCAGTACAAAAAGATTTTAAAAAAACTGTTATAGAAATCATTCTGGTTTTAACAAACTGGTACAACAAGATTCTTAAAAAACCAAAAAGTTGTTTTAACATGACAAAATGATTCAAAATTGTTATAAAATACTTGTAATTTTGACTCTTTTTATCCATTAACACACAAAATAATATCAACAATATTGGTCAGAGTCACGAGGATTTTATACTGACTTTGACTCTTTATGTCTTAGTAAGGAAGATATCGTCGCTACTACGGCAAAATGAGCCAGAGTCATTATAAAATACACGTGACCGTGACTCATTTCCTACTTAAAAGAGCCATGTTTGAAATTTAAAATGAGTCCCAGTCACACATATTTTATACGAACTCTGGCTCATTTTGCGGCAGTAAAGACGAGTGTAGATTAAAAAAAACACAATACCTTATGCTAACTTTTCGAATTGAGATCGGAGTAACTGGAGTGACTGGATTGGGAAGAGAGTGACAAATATCCGCCGCCTGGCTAAAAAATAAATTATAATTTTTTATAACTTTTTTTTTAAATTACAGCCAACTATTAAATATTTTTAATTTTACTTATAATATAAAATGTTTTTATTTATTTTTTCACTGAGGCCGATTAAATCTAAAACTAAAATCTTCCAGGCTGAAATTAAGGACGTAAGTGCTCTCCGCTAGGAAGAAATAAAGAATAAACGCGCGAGCGAAAAAAATTTAAAAAAAAGTTGCCAGTGGTTATATGTAACCAATTGTTATTTAGTTGCGTCACATGTTTCTCTGCACGTGATATTTTCCTGAAGAAAGAGTGGTTACTTAAAAAAACCTGCTATTTTCACCCTGATGAAATTTATCTTTAGTTTTTGAGAGAAAGAATGCGAAGTAACATCCTATTTTTTAGGTTCTTGGCTGAAAAATAGGCAATACGAAACAAAAACATTGTAATCTAAAGCCTTAGTAGTATTTTATTGCCTGACGTGCTGCGTTACACCATCACCCACCAGCTTTTTATTATAAAAACTAATATTTTTAAGGCGTCATATTTTTCAAACATCATCACAACGGGAGTTGTAAACATACCTATTGGTTTTGTTGTGAATCTGCTGGGCAAATGAGACAGAACCGGACCTTTTTCTGGCCTCTGCATCGCTGTCCAAATGATCCCCATCACTACTGCTCCCCATGCTCTCCTCACTGGCTTCTGTAAAATCAATTAATCAATCAAAACTATTAATAATATTTACCTGCTTGCCTGAAAATCTATGATAAGATAAAAACAATAAACACAAGAAATAACTTATTATAATACTTGGAATTGAAAATATTAACAAACTAAACTTATCTAAAATAAACTTTGTTGCATAGACAAAACTGATAAAAATTTTAAAGAGTTTTTATTAGTTTATCAATTGGATAAATAAACTTCGTTTGTTGCATAGTTATTTTTTATTATCTAGCAGCTGTCAATCCGATCCCTATGCTATTAGTGTAAATTACTATAACATTCCATTCAAAATAAATCTGAAGCTAAGGTTTACAAAATCTCGTGAAATAAAAATAAAATTCCCAAAAAATGTTATCTACCTGAGCTGCCGTATTCCCTCACGGATTTTTTTCGCACTAAATCCGGGTCTGAGTAGCAGCCGTGGGCTCTGACTCCTCCGACCTCCGATCTCATGGACCTTTTGGCGGATGGGGATTGGTGGAGTCGGCAAGCTTTGAGAGCCTCCTGATAGCTTGGACTGTGTTTCATTAGCGGCACCTAAATTTTAAACCACACTGTTTTAAATCTTTTAATTCTAAATTTTAACGATTTTTAATCTATGTTACGGTATACAGGGGATAGGGATATTGTATGTGTTTTAGAAAATTTTGGCACAATACAAACAATATTCCTACAGGGTTTTCTATAAAAAATTAGAAGAAGTAAAATGAGCATTGGCAATAAAAATTTGTATAATAGGGTAGTGCATTTAATTTCGGCACTTTTCCAAATTGGGCATTTTTGATTTTGGACTATATTTTTGGTAATCCTGGACGGAATACGAGGTTTGATAGCTCAAAAGTGAGCTAATTATATGTAGATGATTTTCGTAAGCTTTTCATTTGTTATGTTATGATATTTTCATGTGAAATTGTGTGATTTACAAAAAATAAAATTGTCACTCGTTTTTAGAACATGGGCATTTCATGATTACGCAATAAATTGGTTTAAAAATTAAACTGTTCTGGTGAAATTTAGTTTATTTTCTGAATTTTTAGTCCCCGTGGTTCTACGTTGCCTCTGTGGTGAGCAATCGTTATAAAATAAAATAGTGTAATTTCGGCACACATTTGCTTTAGGTAAAAACAGGTTGAATTAAGTGGTCGGGTGTTAAATTGTAGTTGTAAATAGTTAAAAGACAACGTTGAAATGTGTATGGGTCATAGCACTGCACTTAAACTCGATTAAGGGGGTCCTTTTAAAAAGTGCCGAAATTAAATGCACTTTTTTCCCAAATTTTGCTCATTTTGATACCATTTGGCATTTTAGCTGTAACTTTTTGCCAGTTACACGTTAAACAACAAGTAGAAGCTTAAATTAAAGAAAACTGTCTGGATATAATGATAGGCTTTTAAATTTTTGAAAATGATGATTTTTTAATTGAGAAACAATCGATTGTTTGTAAAGTGCCGAAATTAAATGGACACATTTAATTTCGACAATTTTCCATTTTTTTAAAAACTGATTTAATTAAATAAAAAAACTACTTTCATACATTAAAACTTTTGTGACGCAACGCAGTATCGTGAAAACTTCAAAATGAGCTATCAAACATGAAAATCGGGCCATACAGTGAAAAGTTACATCGGAAAAACAAAAAAGTGCCGAAATTAAATGCACTACCCTATTTAGAAATTAATAATTTTAGGAATTAAAATTTAAAAAAATACCTTATTATAATTACTGTCCTCCAGCGTATCTAAAAAGGCTTCTGTCCGTTCGTTATTGTTCAGTGCGGCCAAATGACTGAGTTTTTTCTGTCGAGATTTACAGCTCGGATCCGTGCAATCCCCGTGACACCCCAAACAAACCTAAACAGCTCACAAAATTATAAATAAATAAAATAAAATATAAATAATATTATACCTACATCAGTGCAAACATAGTTGAAACAATTTAGTATTTTATTTGCGCGATTGTACTTAACAAAAAAATGCTGTTTTCAATGAAGTAGGACTTGGTTGTAAACATAAAAACGAGTCCATAGCAAAAAAAGAGATGAAGTTTTAAAATTATTCTTACTATTATTAGTGGGATTTGTCTGGGTTAAATTTTAGTTTGTTAGGCTTTCTTAACATTAATTACAATACTCAAGGGCGTAGCCAGGGGGGGGGGTTGTAGGGGTGGCAACCCCCCCCCCCCTTTTGGGTTGGCGGAGGTAAAAATTTGGGGGTCCGAAGAGAATAATTTTAAAAAATTTCCTCGCGCTTCGCTCCGCTCAGCGCTCGACATTTATATACCTTTTTACAACATTTAAGTGATGAATTTTAATGAATTTTAAAGACAATTTTAGAAAACTTTTTCGTGCTATCGCACGATTTTCAATGTTATACCTTTTTAAACTGGAAATTTTTCAAGTTTAACTTAAAAAAACAATGCAAATAACAACAAAAAGAATCACCTAGCGCGAAGCGCAAAAATTTTTACCCTTTTTTAATGTCTTTTTTACGGTATTTTAAAAATTTGTAGTACAACCCCCTACAACCCCCCCCCCTTTCGAAAAATTTGTATGGAGTACAACCCCCCCCCTTTCCGAAATCCTGGCTACGCCCCTGACAATACTATATACATAATTTAATTAACATAATTAATTACCTCATCAGTGCAATAGGCTGCATTTAAAATGTTCGGCGTATTATTGTTCTTTTCAGTTTCAGCTGCCAGTTTGTTCAATGGGGATAAATCTAAAACAATTACTTTTAACCTTTATAATACCCTTATAATTCACAAGTAATAAATCCAAAACTATTTTTAACCTTTATAATACCCTTATAATTTAACCTTTATAATACCCTTATACTTTAACCTTTATTATACCCTTAAAATTCACAAGTAATAAATCTAAAACAACTATTTTCAACATTTATACTATTCTTGTATTTCACAAGTAAAAAACTAGTACTTGTGTTTTTTAAAACGCAATTAGTTAACAAAGGACATCTTTTTTGAGAAAATTTAAAATTTGGTGGTGGATTATTGTCAAACCCTGGGAATCTTTTTAAAAGTTGTTCTTGTATGCAAGGAATAACTTCTTATCACTTTATTCACAGTATGGGGCAAATAATTTGCACGAAAATGTGTACTAAGAATAAAATTACAAATGCCTATACTCGTTAAATCTCTTTGACGGATTGGGGAAACTTAGATCATGGAGTCCTTAGATCCTTGGCAGATGGCGTCAAAATTAAAGAGCCGAAGCCTAAATCTAACCCTAAGCCTAAGCCTAGAAATCGGTCGGTGTCGGTGTACTTTCCAGTTTGCTTCGAAATAACGCCACTCAAAGGCGAGGATCTAAGGACTCCAGGATCTAAGTTCCCGTTACCCTTTGACGCAAGAGCAATCGAAAAGGGTTAAGTCCTCACCTTCTCCGAATTTTCGGTGATTCAAGCGTTCACCGTCTCCGCAGTTGGTGCAAAACTGTTTATTGCTGACCAGAAGTTGGTTCACCTGCCGGTGTCTGAGAAAGGAACCGCTGGAGCTCTTCTGAACCCGTTTAATCTTTTTTACCCGAACAGTTTGACCGCTAAAATTAAAAACAAAAAAACATTTATAAGTGTAAAAAAGATGAATTTTATCAGGGTATAATAATAAAGTAACCAAATACTACAAAAATAAGTCTTTTGCTCGGCTGTAAAAAAATGGAACCAGTTTTATGTAGGAAAAGGAGTGGTTCACACCGGAAAGACAAGTGACAAGTAAAAAAGCGTCCGCGCCCGTTCACACAATTATACTGTTACTTCTCACTGCGGTGCAAACGCGTTTTCGCTAGTTACCTCGCTGTCAACCGGGCCAAAAGGTTACGTAAAAAAATGAATGATGAAACATTACCGCAGTGGGGAGTCCCTGTTGAAAGTAGGGCCAGCTGAGGTGGAGGACCGTCTGCTCCTGGCCAATTGCTGGAGTTCGTCATCGTACACCGGGACCAAGCGACCGTCCGACCATCTTCCCGGCGAATTCCGAGTCAGAGTATCCGTGCTGCTGCCTATATTGTAAAGATTTAAATTACCGCTTTTTCCTGTTAATATACAAACCGGTTTTTCGTTTGCAAAAAGTCAGTAGCCGCACTCATAAAGCGCGATTAAAAGGATTAACGAACGATTGTTGATTGGCTTTTGCATTGGCTCACATAATATAATATAAATTGATAAAAGACTCAATTCCTTTAAATAATGATTAATAATGTACAATAAACTTATAACATAATCAAACATACAAAATGAATTTAAATTAATAATGTGAACCAATCCAAAATCGAAATAAAATTCGTCCTTTTTAATTTTATTTTTTTATTTCGAAATTAAAAAGTAACAATATCATGTATTTAACTTTTTTTATTATTCTTAAAATTTGACAATTATTTATATAAAAATACTTTAGTTAAAACAGTATTGTATACTTTTTAAGTCATAAAACATGACAAAAAGTCCAAAAACCGCGTTTAAAGTCAGTTTTTATCAGCTTTTTAATACGATTCTCTCCTTGTCCATGAAAAAAAGACGTCCATACTTAATCTTTAGTTAATCCTTGGTTAATCGCGCTTTATGAGTCCGGCTACAGGAATTTAAACAAGCCACCATTTAACCGATATTACTCGCTTATATTAAAAAATATATAATTTTTTTTACATTTTAAAATTTCTTACCACTAGATAAGTCAAAAAACCTTTTAAAAGTCTTAATGGAAATAACTTATTCGCTGACATCAAAACATACCGTAATCTTCCTCGAGCAAAGTTCCGCACGAGACCACTCTCTGAACATCCCGATTGTCTAGCGGTTTTAGAAATTCAGCCTCGTCTTTAACGTGCTGCGGAATTGCCAGTTTGTCCAAAGACTCTTGCGTAGATGGATTACTAGTGTCGTCTATTGCCTAAAATTTTTATACCAACTTATTTATTTATTTCACACAAAAAATTCGATTAAAAATAGCAATTTTCCCGGTTAAAATATATCACCAATTTAAGTCCGAAAATATTATCTCCTAAAAAGTCTGCATATTTTTTCTAAGGCAAATCACATAAACTTTTTGGCCCAGTCCATTGAAATACGGTTTACTTCTTCACCGATAAATTTCCCTCCGTAAATCACTTAGCGCGCGAAAGTGAGAAAAGACGACAGTAACGGAATCCTACCCAAAAATATATAAATCAATTTTTAATATACTGCCCTCTTTAAAGCTACCCACCAACCTACGATTTGCAACGTCCAGAAATTTGAGGCCGAATAAATTCAGTTTTTTTGACAAAATTTGCTACTTTTAATTAAAACTTGGGCGATACAGGACTTGATAACTTGATGAAAAACCTATAATAACCAGCCTTAGTACCTTATTGACCGATATTCTGCGTTACACCATCACCCATCAGCTTAAAATTAAAAGACCTCGTATTTATAAGGCGTCATATTTATAAAACAACATCGTATCAGGAGTTGTTACAATTATATCCAGTTATCCAGTTTTTATAATGCTATATTCCACATTAGATAGAACTCTGCTACAAAATTTGATTTACTAGAATAAACTTCTTTGAACTTTGAACTCGTGTTTATAAAGCGTCATATTTTGAAACATTATCACGACAAGAGTAATTGTACTCACCGTCCGCCGACCACTCTTCACTGGTTTTCAAGTCAGGATGACGCCGCTGTCGGCGCTCTACAACTCTTATTTATAAGGCGTCATGTTCTTGAAACATTATCACAACGGGAGTTATTACAGGCACTTACCATAGGTCACTCCTCGCTGGTTTGTCGCGTTAGGACGACGCCGCTGTCGGCGCTCATTAAAGAACTCATATTTATAATTACTCTTATTTTAAAACATTATCACAACGGGAGTTATTACAGATTAACTGCACTTACCATCGGCCACTCCTCGCTGGCCTGTCGCGTTAAGACGACGCCACTGTCAGCGCTGCGGGCGCTGCTCGTTTGTCGCGAGGCGCGCGGGAAGGGGTGGGACGGCGTCAGGGCGCAGCCGGAGTCCGACCGAGTGCTGGCGCCCGAACCGCGCACAGAGGATTCTCGAGAAAACCGTTCCGCCCCTGAACAACGAAAAAAAAATTAACTTTAAAAAAACAATTAAACGTCCAAATTTTTTTGATTTTATCAGAAATAAAATACACATGTTTTATCTTGAGATTTTTATTAAGAAAAAGGAATCAAAAAACATAATAATATGATTGCTTCAGCTCCAGAAGTTTGAGACCTTATAAAAACAGTTTTTCGATATTGCGTTGTACTTCTGAAACATCAACACAACGGAATATGATGCAATAATCCGGTACACAAACAAAAAATACCGGATAGTCTGGCTAGGGACACTAACCTTGGTTCTGCGTCCGCTCAGTCTCTGTTTGCTAAGGAAATTTTTAAATTTTTATTAATTCAGATATTTAACCAAAAATCCTTTAAAAATTAACTAAACACAATTCAACGTCTTAATGCTCAAGGCCGAAAAAACTTGTTTTTATACAGGCGTCCTATTTCTAAAACATCAAAACGCTCATTTACCTGATAATCTGGCCGGGGACATGCGTTGAATACTAGCTCTGCGTCCAGCCAGCGGTGCACCCACTTGTCCCCCAGAGCTCCTGGCCGAACTCTGTCTGCTTAAGGAATTCTTGCTGCGAGCGCTACTAGCTCCGGAGCAGCGGGCCGGCGACAACCGCGCCATGCTGCGGTTGCTCCCTCCTGACGACCGCGCCATCGCGTTCCTGAAAATCAAATTATATTAAATTAAATTGTAATAAATTGATTTTGATTTGTATTATGAATTTCCATGAACACTCAAGTAATAAAATGGATTTATAGTTCTCATTTGGTGCTTACGTACCAGAAATTGGGAATTTAAAAAAAATAAAATTGACTTGATAAATCGTATGAATTCTGAAAAAAAAACCCGCGAGCTAAATTGGTCTGTTCTTGTTCAATATTACCTGTCTATGAAATACTGGGTGGGACTCATGCAGATCTCGGATCTGGAGCGGTGATGGGGGATGCAGTCGTCATCGTCTGTGGTTGAGCTGTCCCCGTCTTGACACAAGTAAGCTTTGCTGCTGAAGCTGGTTTGAAGACTAAATAAAACACTTTTTTAAAGTTAATAGTAGATTTGGCGCTGATTTATATAATTTGTAACTAATTCTGTTATGATTATGTATAAGTTAATACAGAAGTATATACCAACTGATTTTTATAATATTAAAACACCTAAGCATTCTTTGTTAATTTAATGGAATTCTGAGGATTCATTAGTAATTATATTGATTAATTTTGGGCGTTATCCTCATATTGATAACATTTCTATTCTTTCTACGTTTCAAAACAAACAACGTGTTTCTTCGTCAGGAAAAGGCTAAAACATACACAATACAAATAAAGCTTACAAAAACATTTTCAATACATTACATAATCAAGTACAAAGGCGTGGTAAAATTTACAAAACAATTTTTAAATATAGCAAAAGTTATATTTTTGGTAATGTTATTATACTTAAATTTTTTTTAAACTGTAAAAGTTTATTCCAAAAAACTTTAACAGTTTTAAAAAAAAATTTAAGTATAATAACACTACCAAAAAAATAACTTTTTTATATATTTAAAAATTGTTTTGTTGTTTGTTTCGAAACCTAGAAAGAATAAAAGTTTTATCAATTTAAGGATAACACCCAAAATTAATCAATCTCATTCTTTGTCAATTTATTTTTATTTTGATTAGAGTGTTTATAAACAACAAACTAAAAAAACAGCTGCTGAAGCCTCTTTTATAAAAACGTCTAAATATTTTTTGTACACATATCCGTCTACCTTTTGTAAAGTACATTATAAAAGTTTGACTTGTAATTCAGTTCAGGAGGAGTATCTTCACTTAGTGGAGAAAGTGCTCTGCGATGATTGGTTCGCTTTTAAAGTCGATAAACAGTCCCGTATATATCCTTTATTTTATAAACTTTACAAAAAGTAGGCGGAGACTTGTACAATTAAAATTTACAATTAATGTGTTTATGAAACAGGACACTGATAGATAAAAAAAAACATTAAAAACCTACTCAAGAGGCACATCCACGCAATTTTTACAAGATGACCAGCCCGAAGATGGAGTTGCACCTACGGCTTTCAAGTAGGAAGGCCCCGCTTGAACCACCATGGGTCGCAAAAACCTCGGTTTTGTTCTGCTGGAGATGTTCTTGTATTGACTAAAATCAATATTGTTTTTAATTATTTTATAAATTGTTTTACTAATTATATTTAATGTCACCAACGATTGACGTGCATGTAATGGATCTTTCAAAATAAATCGTGTTTGTGCAATAAAAAATCTTCTAAGATTTTAATATGTATTCAAAAAGGTCTTAACACAAATGACGATTTTCCTTTATGGAAATGTTAACACTTTAGCACAATTATCAACAGAAAAAAAACACATTTATTTGAAACGTTTCCCAACTTACGAGATGGCTATCATCAGATGCTGCTCCCTGTTCAGACAGGCCCTTTCCCGCTGTTCCAACTGCATCATGCAAGTGTTTAACTCTTCCCACATATTACTGGCCCGCCTCATTTTCTTCTCAAATATCTCCCGCACGTCCTGAGCGTGTCGTAGTTCCTCGTGTCTTCGTTTAATTAACTCTTCTTCTAACAAAACAAAGGGGAAAACGTTTAACGTGTCTTTGCCAGACCGGGAAAAGTCAAAATCGATACAAAACATTACATAAATAACTGGGGCTTATTTTTTAGATTGAATGATGAACAGCCAGTATAATTCCAATTTATAAAATCGCAAAATGGTCTTCGAGATAAAAATAAAAGCTACAGAAATGAGATAAGTTAAACTACCTACAAACAAAAAAGCTGCAGCTGCGCTAATTTTAATACTGGGTTTGGCCAATCTGCTTAGCGAAAAAAATGGCCAGTTAGAGTTAGCCCCACCCACACCACCTACCTAACATAATAATGCACAATAATGCATGTACCTAACATAATAATGCATAATTCACGAAACGCCAACTGGAACCTGCTGGGGACAAGGAGCTTTACGTCGATTTATTTTAATCCGTATTTCATCCTTGACTTTCAGTGGATTCCAATGTGCAACAGTGTGGACTTTTTGTTTGCTTAAAGGTGCGGTGCGGATGCGGAGTTAAACTTTTTGTCTTAGATTTTGATAATTTTTTTTAATTTTTTAATTTTAAAAAAAACTTTAATTTGGTACCTTGATCGTTAAGATTGGTGCAGTATTTGTCAAGATATTGCGTTTTTCGTACAAAAAACTTTCGATTTTTTCGCAAAAAAAAGAAGTGAAGGAAAGACAGGTTGGGCAAACTTCACAAAATCACTGCCGTCGTTTGGTGTTTTAAACGAAAAAATTGCAGGTTGTCTCAATTTCGACAAATATTGCACCAATCTTAACGATCAAGGCGTTAAATTAAAGTACAAGGTACCCGCTTTCTTTCGGTGCATAATTAAATCGTTATACTCATTGAGCAATCTTTCACGTACAGAATTGTCGAAAAACGCCATTTTCGGGGGGTCATAATCATAGGTGAGCACGGTCGGGGAAGCTAGGGGGGTGGTTACCCGGGGTAAATCGAATTTTGAATTCTAGGAAGGGGTCCCAGGGGGGTCCGGACCCCCCTAGCTTTTTAGGGTGGGGTCGACCCGGGGTACAAAATTTTAAAATCTACAGGGGGTCAGGTGAGGTGCGGTGTCCAAAGCAAAATAGTTTTAAACCATAATAACTTTAATAATTGTTCTTTGTATAGGATAATACTACATTTTATGGAATAAAAAGCCATATTCATGTATAAAAAGGATGTAAAAGCATGAATATGTGATGAAAATTCACGTTTTAGTATAAAAAAGGTACCTAAAATTTTCCCGAGGGAGGAGGGGGGGGTCAGATTTCAAAATCTAGAGGGGGGTCAGGGGTAAAAAATTCGGAAATTTGGGGGGAGGGGGCCCCCTAGAAATTTTGAGGCTAGGGGGGGTGGACCCCACCCTGACCCTGCCCCCCCCCCCCTTTCTCACCTATGGTCATAATTCCTGAACCACTGGAGATATTTTGTTGAAAAAATTTTTGACTCCGCACCACACCTTTAAGTGTTGTTTTAAAATCACTAGTAAGCATTGAGTTTACATTTGTTTGTACTATTTGAGATAGTGGTTATGTATAAGTTAATAATATTTTATTTTTAGCTTCAACTCCTTCAGCTTAAAATCACAGGTTGTTTATATAAGCTGTTATAGCACGTTTACTTTTATAGTGGTAGCTTTATAAAGCTTATGTGGCAGTTCTCGTGATTACTTCGTCGTGGAATCTTAATAACTTGCTGATGTGGATATAAAAAGACAGAGCACAGTATATAATTCAATTAAGTGCCTGCTTTTTATGTTCCGTCTAGAAAGTTTACTATCAAAGAAAAGTTGAACAACATGTGGCTATATAGCTTCAACTAAAATTTTTTATAATAAATCCTTTGCAAAGTTTAAAATAAAATAATAAATAAGCATAAAAATTAAAGAAAAAATTCCCGTGAAACTTTTCGCAAAGTTACATAGAATTTTATAAGTTATAACGACATGTAGTAAAAAAATTAAAGCTACTTCAATGATAAATTTTTGCAAAGTAATCAAATTTTATCAAAAAGTAAAAAACGTATCCAGGATTTCATTTGAGGGGGATATACTTAAGGGGAAAATACGTGCCCCAAGGGGGTCTGAGGGGCCATAGCCAAGGGTGTAGGAAGAGCATATTTAGAGTATCTCACAAAAGGCGGCTGGTCGGGGGGTTTGGGGGCGGCGGAGCCCCCCTCCCAACTAAGGGGGGTCTGGGGGGCGCCAGCCCCCAGAAAATTTTTTTGAAAGCACGTCAAAAACTACTATTGGAAACCTTTTTAAAAATTTTAAATTCGATAATTTGACCGGAGGGAATTAACTCTGAAGGGGTCTGGTCTGGGCTGGAACCCTCCAGCAGGGTTAAGGAGCAGAGCCTTTTGTTAAGGATTTAGGGAGGGAGGCAGAATGCCTCCCAGGAAAAAATTTTTTATTTGAGGCACCTAAACACACTTCAAAAATTTATTTAATTACAAAATATTAAAAAATGTAAGGTATAAAATTAAAGAAAATTTTAATAAATTAATTTATAGATTGTTTATCCATTTAAAGCGTGATTTTATCACTTTAAATTACAAATAATTATGTAATTTTTTTAAATATGTAAAATCGTTGATAAATTTTAATTTATTATTTAAAGTAGTTTAAACATGTATATGCCTTGACTATTGAAAGCCATAGACCATTTAAACTTCCCGCGTAGCGGGAAAATTTTGGGTTTTTGACTGTTTATATACTTTTAAAATGCATCAGGAATGTTTCTCAACTAATATTAAAACAAATTTTTTCTCTTCTAAAATTAAACAAAAAAAACACAATGTAATCTCCCCTTACAAAAAAATCTGGCTTCGCTGTATTTGGGCGTGGGGGTGGCTGCCTCCGTCTTAAGCACGCCATTACTAGCAGGACTATGGTAATTGTAAATAACGGTTGAGGAATAAAATGCAATTAATGAATATTTTTTAACTGGATGTAGAAATGTTATATACGAAGAAGAGGACTTTTCGCTACAGATATTATCATTTATTCACCGATTGAGTAAAATCTAGAAATTGGTACCTATGATATTAATGAAGAACAATGTCTGCGAAGCAGAAAATTTTTGATTTTTTTGTGTTTTTATGCATTAAATATGTCGCAGGAAAACTCTAATGGGAAAAAAAATTTTTTGTAAAAACCAAAGGGGTGACCCTTCCTTACAAAATTTTTTGCTTCCTCAG
>JASAMX010016918.1:0-15919 GCA_030248175.1 Microlaimidae sp. YZB2_3
TGGTTCGTATTCTTCAATATTATAAAAATGTGTTTTTAATTAAAAAAAATTGATGTGTCAAGCCTTTGACCTTTTGACTAAGCCATTGTCAAAATGACAATGCATAATAAAATTTTAAATTTTAAATATTAACAATTTATTAAATTTTTAGTATCAAAGTACAATATAGATACTGTTATTGATTTTACTGATTTATCAATTTCTTGTGATGTGTTTAGCCAAAAAAGTTACGGTGGCATAAGAAACAGCGCCATACTGATATGTAAATACTAATACACTAAAAGTTATACATGCCCATGTTAACGTTTTGTATATTTAAACTTAAAAGTAAAAAAATGTATTTTTAAAGACTGATATTTCTAATACTTTTTATTAATTTAATCAACAAATTTTGTTGTAAATATTTAAAAATAATAACTTATTTTAAAAGCTTTATGCTGCTTTGTCCTTTTATTTTGAAATATTAACAGAGTATTTGCGATGTTTTTTAGTGTAAAAAACTTAAAATTTATAAAAAATAATTTTTTGGTAAAAAATTGGAAATAATTGTAATTTATTAAACATGTAAAACAAAAACCTTTCTAACATTTTTAGCAGAGCGATGTGAAAGAACAAGATAGCCAACACGGTGCCAAGATTAACACTTTGTAATCACTGAAAGTTATTATGTATTTTTATTTATTTATATATTTATTTATTTATTTTTAGGGGAAATGTTTCCTCGTCAATGCAATGAAAAAGTTTTGGACTACATGCCAGACACCTGTTCTGAATCCACTCTTGAAAATAGTTGTACCAGTTTTAATTCAGAGGCTATTTATGTGCCTGGAATGAAAAGCTGTTTTTTGTTATCAAGTACTGAAAAAACCTGGAACGAATCGATGTGCGCTTGTGCTGAAACCACACCCGGTGCTGAATGGTGAGAATTGAGAGTTTTTGATTGTTGTATGTTTAATACAAATATTTGTATTTTGGAACAATTCATATGGTTGTAAATTTTACTGGTGAATTTTGACTTTTTTCTAAAAAAACATTGATGTATTCCATCAGGTAGCATCCATCAAAATTTTCTTTTTCTAAAACTCTATTTAAATAAATAAGCTTGTTCAAAATTACACTAAGTTTCTCAAAATACTTTAAAACTATAAACTGTAAATAATTTTGTGTCATAAAAATCATTTTTTTATTTTAAAGGAAGTCCAAGGTTTACATATCTATTTATTTGGATAGGCTCAAAAATTACTTAAGGTAGAACTTCACAGTTTTTTTTTTGACGACAGATCTTTTTGAATTACATCTTACTATACGTAGTTTGACCTGCTGATTCAATTTTTGACATTCATTGTTCTGTAAAAAAATGTTATCGTCCACAATCATCAAATAACATCAATAAAATACATGTCAAAAATACAAAACATTAATAAAGTTTATTACCAAAAATATTCTATTTTTTTCATTTTCTATTTAGCGTATATTAAATAATAAAACATTTTTTTTTAATTGAAAAGTAAAAAATTAAAAAGAAATTTTTTCGGCGTTAAAAATATGGTCGATCGGCTACTTGAACTCATGGATCGAGGATCCGAGCGCGACGTACTAACCACTCGGCTACTAGGTCATCTGGGTTTTTCAATTAAAAGCACCTTTTAAAGGAATGATTCAAAATGTAGTTTCTGGGCGTCAATTAAAAAAAAAATTAACGAAAATTAAAAAAAAATGATTTGTTATTTTTAAACGAAAGTTTGGAAATAGTTAGATATAGGCTTTTACCATTTTTTTTTATTATAAACAATTAAAAAAGGACTTCAGGATTTTTTTACTATATATTTTTGTAAAAAAAGCCTTTTTTGCAATTTAAAAAAAATCCTGAGATATTTTGAACCCAAACCACCTCTGAAAGTTGCCCCCTATATTACCCTAATTTATTATAAAATTGCGCCCAAAAATAAGGAATCAATTTTTTTTAAAAGGCCTTATTGTGGTTTTTAGAGGTAGAATCCATGGACATCTGTTGCGAACTGGACAAACTTTTCGGTGATGTTTTTATAACCACTAGATAGCACAGAGTCTTAACTTTTTATAGCACCCCACTTTTATGGGCCAAAAATTAATATTTATGTTGATATGCGACTTGTAGTCCAAGTGTTCAAAACTGTGAAGTTCTACCTTAAAGTAAAAGAAAGGCAAACGGCGGAAATGCGGCTGCGGCGAGAGGTCCAATTAAAATTATACGGTTATTACGTTTTTTTAACCAATTTGAACGCAGAGTTTTTTAATTCCCGTTTTTTTTTTAAGTTTACAAAAATAAGTCAAGTTTAGGCCATAAAAATTAGAATTTTTGTTCAAAATGGAATAATAAAGATATTTTATCATGAAATTAAAGTATTTAATTTTTTATATTAAACCACTTTGATTTAGGGTCGAGGGAGCCGAAGGAGCTTGGAGCCAAAAATAGGGAATTTGGAGCCGTAAGTTGGGAACATGGAGCCAAAAGTAAAAATCGCTAAAACGTTTACCTAAGCCTAAGCGAAGCCTAAATCTTACACCAAACTAATTTTCCCCCAAAAGCTCCATATTCTCATTGCTCTTGGCTCCAAGTTCCCAACAATATTTGATGGCTGCAAGTTCCTTGCTTGTGGCTTTAGAGACCCCGTACCACCGCTTTTGCTCAAAATTTAAAATTTTTTTATTGCAGATCATGGAGGGCAGCTAGGTTTTATTTTGTTATAACTTTTATTCTGCTTATATTTCAGTAGTACTGCGTCGAGTATAAAACGATGATGAAATTTTCTTAGGTTTTGACAATTGGTTTAAATTATCAACGGTACGCTTGGATCCGCCCGAACCAACTTTTTGATCACACTTTTTTTAATAAAGAATTTAAGTTTAAAATTTATTTATCATCAACTTTTCAGCATCTTCTTCTTATTGTTCTTTAATATATTTTATACTATTCCTCTAACACTGGTCCAGATCCATTGTGATCCATTGTTCTAAACGGAAGTTCTTCTATATTGTTCTAAACCGACGCCGGAATTTGTATAATAACGCGCCGTTGCCGCATTTTTTGAGCCATTTTTGCGCCTGCATTTTAAAACCCTGTTTTTCCGCCACTCCTCCCACAACCATTTCCACAGAGCAAACATATGACGTGATCACGAGTACTATAGAAAATTTTGAGGGTCCTTAAAATTTTGACTTGATAGCTAATTTTTAAAAATCTCAAAACATAAACTTGCTTGGAAAAACGCGCATGCAAAGTAGAGCCATAATATCCTAGATTTAGAATTGAATTTCAAAGTATTTTTTCCTTTCTTGTTAACATTTTTTTTGTGAATTTGACGCAAAAAAGTCGCCGTATGAACCTGGCGGTGATGCCGGTATCGTAGAATAGATCTTCCCCATTACAGATATTCTTCTCCTCCTCAAGATTTATTCTGGTTTACGCCAGAACACATCTTCCCCCCTCAGAATATTTATCCCTCCCCTGGATCAAGGAATAAAAATTTGCACAAACTTCCAAACGAGAGAGGTAAAGTTATCCGGGAACAGAGGCACTCTCCGGTCCTCACTCCCACACCCCACACTCTTAAAAACTTTAAACATTGAAAAAATCGATAAATTAGGAATTTATTCCTAGTTGGACCCCTTTTTATTCTATGTTTGTATTTCTTTGCTCTTCATATGTAGTTCGCAAGGTTTTTTATAAGCGTAATTTTAAAAAAAGCTTACTTTTCTTAGGAAAATTTGCTTACTGCAAAGATTTTTGGAATTTGCTTTCTTGCAATGAATAGGAAAAAATTCTTTCTTCAATTTTCCGATTAAAAATTTGGTTTAAATTTTTAATTTGAGTTTAATTTTTTACATTTTCACTTCCAAAAAATATTAAATAAATGCTACCATTTGAAAAAACCCATTGTTTACCAGAGATTTACATTTAGTTGTGTTTTGTTCGCTTTAATTGGGAATAACCCCCCAAAAAACAAAAAAATTGGCAAAATTTCCTGGAGAGAGATGGGGCAGGAGAGAAAGGGAGGGGAGAAGGGGGCCCCCTTCTAAAAAAGTTGGAAAAAATAAAAAAGAGTATATTATTTTATTTACAAAACCGCGAAAAACAAAAAAAAAACTCCCATATAAAAAAAAAATGTTTAACAAGAATTTTAAAATCTGGTGGGGTTTGTTCTGTGGAATTCTGGGAATAATAATTAAGAAACCAAAATTTTTTTTTAAAAAAAAAAAGAAAAAAACACAAATAAAAAAACACATTCTCTTTTTTTTAAAATTCATATAAAATTTATATATTCTGTTGTTGGGGAAATAAAAAAACACAAAAAAACCCATCAAATAATCATATCAGGGGAAACACAGAAAAAAAAAAAAGCAAAAATCCAGAGGGAAGGGAGAAAGGAGAAAAAGGGCGCAAAAGAAAAAGAAGAAAAAAACAAAGGAAAAAAAAAAAAAAAACAAAAAAAAAAAAAAAAAAACAAAAAAAAAAGGAAAAAAAGGGGGCGTAGCCAGGAATGGTTGACTGGGGGGCCGGAGCAAGAAAAGGTGGGGCACAATTGTCATCATTCAAAAAAATGCTAACGGGGAGCGAGGGTTCGGGGGCGGCGGAGCCCCCCCTAACCATGGGGTGGGGTCTGAGGGGCTTTAGCCCCCCAAAAAAAATTTTTGAAAATAGAGCCAAAAACTGCTATTAGAAACCTTATTTAAAACTTCGAATTTAGTAATTTAGCAGTCCATCCATAATCTCTATGAATCAATATTTTTTATTCCAAAAGCGGGTACCTCAAAGTTCACATCACATTGCATTTATATAGCTTGAAAGATTTTTTGTTTACAAAAACAGTTTGGAGCTGAATACTCCTTTTAAGTTTAAGACACTCTCAAAACATATATATTCATTAGAAAATTTTTGTTAGATAGGTAGATCTTCAATAACAAATATAAATTGCTGTAATAATGGACCTACCTAAAATTGGGCCGGCGGTCCCACCACGAAACAAATCAAATTAAATGCATTTTGTTGTATTATTTTTGAGATTAGAATGGCACAAATAATAGAACATTTGAAAAATTTTGACATGCTTTTTTGTATTAAATTAAAGCATTATGAAATGTTTTTTTTTCTGGTTAACCAAAATAAATTTACATATAAAAAACCTTAATAATGCTTAAAATAGCTCTGAATAATGGTCAGAAGTTGTCAAAAGTATTCGAAATTGTTTTAATATTGTCGTTTTATCTCCGGTTTCTGAAAAACTTTGGTAAGAATCATTGGTTTCATAACAAATTCTGATTTCGCGGCAGGACCGCGGACCCAAAATTTTGTAATGCTAGATATTTCCATACTAACAGCTATAATTGAGTCAAAATTAGATAAAAAACTACTCTAAAACTTTTTTATTAGTTTTGTTATGTTTTGGCTCAGGTAACACCTTCACGTTTACGCTTCACATTTACTTTAAGACTTGTTAAAAATTTTTATAACTGAATCAATTAAATTTATTTACAGTTATTTTAGTTTTTTAGTTAATTTTTATAATTAAACATGTTAGAAAACTAATTAAAGCTTTATGCCATTTCTCAGTTTACATTATTTGAGTTGTGTTTGCTTCGCGTTTGCGTTAATTGATTTAAGCTTGGGCAAGTTTAAAATGCACAAGCACTGAATTCAAAACTAATAATTATATATAAATATGACTAACACACAGATACGCCAAAGGATAAAACTAAAAACATTAATTTTTCTCAGCAACTTTGTACTTGGAAAGTCGCACAATTGTGCATCTGCAACTGCAAATTTGTCACTGTAGTAAAATCTAACTAAACTTTTTTCCCAAAATTTTTGCCATTAAGTCTTTTAACATCTCGTCTTACACACTTTGACTTTAAAAATCATGTCTTTAAATATGTCATCTTCAGAAAACGCTTTTTTGGGTGCGATTTTTAGAACTTAGCGTTAAAAAATGATTTTTTAACATTTTCAATAAATTTAATATCTCATCTTTAAAAAATTCATCTTTTAAACATTTTATTTCGTCTTTTTATTTATTGTTGTTCTGAGCAAGATTTTGCATGCGCAATATTGCAAATTACTGCACGCAATTATTGCATTAAGTAATTTATCGATTAAAACCATAGATAAAAAACCACTTTTTTCCAAAACCAAACCCAAAAATCAAGCAAGAAGCTAAAATATGACTACCATATCCAAGGATTATATTGGTCCTTGAACAATGGAGTATGGAGTATTACTTGTCTTGATTACAATACAACTTCTTGTTTCAATGAACAACCTTAATGGTTTTTTTAAGTCAGTCGTTGTAGTAAACTGTTAAAAAAACTTTTTGACTGATAGAAAATTTGTTTCTAATGTATTTTTTCTTACCGATCTTCAAATTGTTTTATATCATAAATTTTAGTCCATCTCACTGGGGGGGGGGGGGGGGGGGGGAAGGGGCCATTTGGGGGGCCGTGCTCCCCTGGCCCTACCCCTGGCTACGCCCCTGAATCATATGCCAAAAACACTTATAAATTCATAGCAAAAGAAGACATTGCTTTCTCTAAGCCTAAGCGAAACCTTAGAATCAAACTAAAGGAAACATAAAAAAACTTGAAAAACGCCTAAAGTTTTTTTTAAATGGCAAATAACTTTTAAAGAAAATATTTTTTCTGAATATTTTTTTCAGAAGATATTTCTTCCTGACCATAGGTGGGCAGCCTCTCGGATTTTGGGGGGGGGGGTATAGGGGGGGGGGTCAAATTTTAGAGGGGGGCGCCCAGCAAGACCCAGATTTTGAGGGGGGTGTACCCAATATTTCCGCGCTGCCTTAAAATGAGCTTAAAACGCGTAAAAAAACGTAAAACAAGCTTATAAATGCTTTAAAACTGTGTAAGATTAAAATAAGACCTTATTGTAACTTATAAATTTTATTTTTTTAATTCTTTTAATAATAATGTGCAATGGCGCAGTCAGGATTTCATTTCAGGGGCGTCGGTCTGGGGTAGGAAGAAAAAGGGTTGTCAAAGCGGCGCGAAGCGCCGCCGCGTCGCGGCGCCAGCTGACGCGACGCGTCGACCGGGGGGTCTGGGGGGTGTTCCCCCAGCCGCCGGAGGCGAAAATTTTTTAAAAATATATACTAAAAACGGCTTTAAAATCGTCTCCTGGTGATCGCGTGAACATACATTTTACTTTTGTTTTTTTACCTAATTTCTACATAATTTTCTGTGATCTTAAAAATTCAGTCAGGGGGGTTTGAGGGGAACAATGCCCCCCGGAGGAGAAAATTTATAATTTGAGGCGCTAAAATACACTAGAAATTTTTATTCCAAATGATACTAATTACAAAATTTAAGGTTTTTTATAGCTATATTATACATTTATAACATGTGTTTAAAACGTTAAAAAAAGGATAATAGTGTTTATAGTAGTTTTATTAAACATGTATGCCTTAACTACTGAATGGGATAATCGATTTGCAATTGAAAAACTAAGATAAATTGCCAATTTAAACTGCCCGCGTAGCGGGAAAATTTAAACTGCCCGCGTAGCGGGGGAATTTAAAGGTAAATAAAAGGTAATGAACGGGGAAATAAGGTAATAAACACTCCGCGCGAAGCGCGGAAAAATTTTTTAGTCCTTTTATATCACTTAAAAATTTTTCTTTGGGAGGCGAATTTGGGGGGGGGGTGTCCCCGACTACCCCAAATTTAAGGGGGGGTGTCAGCAAAATCCGAAATTTTGGGGGGGGTATAACCCCCCCCCAACCCCCCCCCCCTGCCCACCTATGTTCCTGACACCATAACAATATTCGTCCATAAAATCTGTGTTATATTGGAAACCGTTTTCTAAAAAAACAAGCTTATTTTTACCAAATTTGTTAATGTAAAATTTAAAAAATACGCTTTTTTTCAAAAAATCGTCATAAAATTGTCCAGCGAAAAAATGTGATAAAAACCGATTAAAAATTTTGTCCCAAACAAAATATGCTTTTGAAAATTACGGTTATACTCCCTAAAAAGTGGCCCTAAAAAATTCGTTGGAAAAAAAGTCGTAAATCACATTTTGATTAAATTAACGAAATAAGTAGGTTAAAAAAGTGTTGCTTAATATTAGTTGATTGAACGAAAAAATTCGTAAATTTAACTTAGAAAAATTTCGTTGAAATTGATAATTGCTCTTTACATATTAAACATACAGTTTTTTCTCGTGCGGCGGTTTTTTATTCTATAATTAGGTTTACTACTAGTTTTGTTTGACTATTTATGTAAATATATTCTACGAAAATAGTCAAATCCTATGTGTAACTGAAGTCAAATTCTTTCAACCTTCATTTTTTTTTGTTTTATGTTTATTAATAACAAAAAAATAAGGTTCGGCCAATTTAATCCGACTCTTTTTAAAGTTTTATTATTTACCACAGGACGTTTCCTTTGATTTTGTTCTAAATATAGCAAACTTGTGAGGATATTTTGTTGGAAATATTGGAAATTCTTCCCTATTGTTAAAACAAAATTACTTTGCAAAGAAAAAACTCCAAAGGCGCTGATGATTTCTATGGAATTAAGATGGCAGAAATTGCTTGTGTGTGCACTTACTTTAAATCCTTAGTTTGAAGTGTGTAAAATTTTCTGCTAGGGATTTTACAACACTTTATTTTTTTTTTAAAGTGTGAAATCTGCACTTTCGTTTACAAAACAAATTAAGGAAGGCTAGACTAAGGTAAGAAATGTTTTGTCTTTTAATTAAAACAATCTTAGGACTTTTCTTCTCGCCATCGCGCTGAAACTAAAATAAAAGTAAAATTTGGAAGTTAAAACTATTGTTTTGAATTTTTAATTTATTATGCTTGTTAAGTATTATAAATTCTTGCTTCATGTAAACCTATTCTATTCATCCTTTAACCGGAGTTTTATCGGAAAAATTTTATTGTAAGACGGTAGTTTTACTAATTTTTTATTAAGCCTTTAATAAATAAAAAGATTGTAAAAGTTACTACTTAAGTGAGCGGATCCTTTCCGCTTAAAAAATTCGTAGAAACTTACTAATTTCTACGTTATATTAACCAATCACTTTTAAAAGAGTAAGAAATAAGGAAAGTAAATTGGGTCATCTATGATTTTTTCTTAACTTCATCTTCCCAAGGAACAATTAAATTGTAAAGAGGCCAATAGATTTAGGGAGCGAATTGATAAAAATAGTTACATTGTTTATTGATCTTAAAAATAGAAAAAAAACTTTTGGCAAAAAATTTGGCAAAAACACTGAGAGATCTATGCACACGGTCTCAGGTCCCGATTTATTCAGTGGTTGTATGCTGAAGGTTTAATCCAACTTAAAGTTAATCTGAGATTACACACAGCAAAATCTAAAAAAAACTAAAACACACAGTAAACATACTCTAACAGTGTTTATTGGATAATCTAATTTAACAGAGGTAATGTGAGATTAAGACATAATCACAGAGTAAATCGTCACTAATGCGGGAAAAACCCGCCAATTTTTAATCCAACCCCCAGGAGGTTTGGAAATTTGCAAAAATTAACAATTTAATCTGGAGTTAGAGATGATTTAATCTAAGATTGCTTCTAATTTAAGATTAAATCTGTTAAACTAGATTATCTAATCCATAATGTTGGTATGTTTAATGTGTGCCAAGGGATTGCTAATCTCAGATAAACTTTAAGTGGGTTTAAACCACCAGCATAGGACCCCAGAATAGATCTTTGGGGGAATAACTATTGTGAGAAAAAGAAGATCTATTCTAGAGCGCACTAGAATAATACTTCCAGGGGGAAAAATAGAGGGAAGATTTATTCTGCGACACCCAACCGGCACATAAAACAAAATTTCAAAGATCTTTGATTTAGTATTGAAAAATATCAAAAAAAATTAAATTGGCTTAACTTATTGGTGCAATCAATTTTATAATTGTAGGTATGGGCGGCTTGCACACATTCGTGATCCAGGACTGATCGAAGTTGCATTTTACAGTGAATCCCCATTGGTAAAAGCAGACGGAATCTTCGGTGGGAAACTTCCTTTTGGGAGTAGTGGGAGCAACGATAATAGCTTACAAATAGTGCACGAAAACTACTGGTAAACATAAATTTCAAGAAAAATTCAGAAACTTTTACAGATAACTTACACTGAAAGATACATCAGTTTTGAATAAAGCTGCGCTTTTCCAAATTAATAGAAAACATAGTGAAAAATGAAAACAAAAACCAAAGAAATATTGAAGGGAAAACCATAAACTGCTAAACAAATATAAACTTAAGTAAACACGCGTATATAAATATTTTCTTACCGTAATCTCTTATGCAACCTGTAAAGAAGCTAAAATATATAAAAACTTATATAAATAATAAATATTTAAAATTAAATACCAACTTTGTTTAAAATAGTAACAAATACTATATAAGCTAAATTTTAGTAATTACAAAAAATATGTCTCGCTCCTAATTCTAGACATATTTTTCGACCAATTCCTTTCTTGTTTCTTGTTTTTCCAAATACTGCAAAATTAAAATAAATTAAAAACTTGAATCTGGTCATAATGTTCTTTTAAATTCCATTCTTATTGGTTTTGCTTTTTGGTTACAGCAATTATCAGTATTTCAACCAAATTTTATAATTTTTTGAACAACTTTATTTACTGATAAATTCATATTTTTCTCAGTTAAACCGGTTTATGGGCCCTATGGGGTATATCAAACAGGTTTTGAGCTCACCTAAGCGTCTGTCTCTTATGTAACAATATTTGCCAACCAACTGAAACGACATCTAGCTGCCATTTGTGTAAATGCCTTATTCACATAGCCTGTGTTGCGGCTGGAATTGACGCCTCTGTTTTCCGACATATTAAACTCCCTGACCAATGCCTTAATTGCACCAGCAAAGCTAGAACTGTTATAGCCCAGTTTATTGAGTTCCGCGACAAAAAGAAGGCTGAACAATCTGCAATTCGAACACAGCTAGTTGAGATTACCCAACAATTTTCTTCCTTGCAACATAAAAAATTCCCCAATCCGCCACGTACAATCAAGATTTTCCTCCATTCACAATCATGCTTGTCCGCAATGATAACATTTGTGATCTAAAACCTTGGATAACCGTTGAGCCTAAACGTTACTCTGTCCCTGAGCTGATTCAAAACTCTTCTTTTGTTTCAATACAGACTCCACAAAAAACTGCTTATGCTGCTTCCAGACCATTAATTCAGGGAAATCCCAATCAAACTATATTTGAATTAAATTTGAATCAAATTGTATTTGAATTTAATTGAATTGACCATTTATTCTTTGTCTGGAACTGAAGTTAAAGAAATTGTATTTAAATCGCTCCTACAACGCAAGAATGAAAAATTTATTGTCATCAGTAGAATTCTGGAAGACGATCTGCAAAAATTTGACCATGAAATGGTGCAAGAGGTGGTACAAATTTGTCTTTCCTCACTCCTCCTTCTCCTTGCGAAGTTTTCCATCTTGGACAAATGAACCTTTTTTGCGGCTCTCGCCTCTTCAAAGCCTGTTTTAACCGCTCTTTCAAAAGAAACAGATATTTGCAAAACTCCACGTCCCTGAAAAATCATGATAAATTCAATCGCGTTTTTATTAGACCCAGTTATACTTTCGCGGAAAGAAATCAAATCGCTCATCTCTCTAACTAAAAAAAGATTTTTTGAACTAAAATGAGTCCTCCTTTATTTAATACATTGACTTTAATGTTTTTTTTTCCGGAATTTTGGACCATTCAGTGATAAAAAAAAACTTTCTGGTGCAAACTCTGTTTACTAGGTGACCGCAAAATCAGTGCTTCTGCTAAAAAAAGGACGGATGAAATTCTTACCATTGAAAATTCCGCTCAAAATCTTAAAAAAATGCACTTCATCTTGTTGCAAAAATAAGAAAAATGATGCTATTATACAAAAGCCTAACTTCAAAGTGCTAGTAAAAAATGAGACAGAAGCACAGAAATTTTTAATTGTTGCATGTTTAGTATTATTTGCGCATAGTATTTAAAATAAGATTAAGCGCAATTATAATAATAATAATAAAGGATAATAAGCGCAATTACATGATATTTTATTTACTGAAAATGATGACGTAATTTTAGTGACTGAAACTTGGGCTGATGGGACTGTGTGGGAGGTATTATTATAGGTGACTCACCCTACAAATTGTTTAGATTTGACCCTATTAATTCACTTGGGGTGGTTTTGCATTTTTATTTAAAAGCAAGTTAATGTCGTTAAAATTAAAATGCCCAAAAGATTTAATCGCATTTAATGCGTTTTGACTGAACTTGTTAGCAATAATGACAGAATAAGACTACTTTGCGGTTACAAACTACCTATTTTCGATCTGCTTAATGCAAACTTTTTGAGCATTTGTGTGCGATTCATCTTATGCTACCGTAATTTGCACTGATATGAATTTATTTTTTATCGATTGGACAACGATTAATTATGTTTAAAAAGCAAAAAAATCAATGAAATCATTCTAAAAGCTTGCATTAATAATGGTTCATGCCAACTTGGTAATTTTCCTACTCACACAGCCGGTATTATTCTTAACATTATTTTAAGTAATAATAATAGCAAAAATATATAATATACCGAAAAATTTGCAACTCCTATATAAAAAAGTAAGTAAAAGTAGGCCATTATAATGAGCCTATCCATTTAAATGGCACCCTCCATCATAATGGCATAGTAGCCATTTTAATTCGGCGAATTAAAATGGAGAGGACGGCATTATAATAGCTATTTATTGATTTAATTTCACTTCATATATGCTCACAAATGTAATACTGTCCAGGCCGCACGAGTTTCCCCCTGTCGGTTAAATATTGTCTGACGCGGAGAAACTCGTGTGGACAGTATTACACTTGTGAGTATATATGAAGTGAAATTAAATCAATAAATAGCTATTATAATGGGTTCCTATCCATTTTAATTCGCCGAATTAAAATGACTACTATGCCATTATAATGGAGGGTGCCATTTAAATGGAGAGGCTCAATATAGCCTACTTTTACTTGCATGATATAGGATTTTTGACTACAAAGTGCCTATAGGAGTTGCACATTTTTTGGTATGTTATATATTTTTGATAATAGTAGAATTTTTAATGGAAAAGACACAGCTTCTATCAGCCTAACATCTGATCACTGTAAAATTCAATTTAATTTAAAGTTTAATTGTATGACTCCCAACAACACGAGGATAAATATACTTAGTTATTGTAGGGTGACTATGAATCTATAAATAACGCATTAAAAATATCGACTGGAAATTTGTTGCCATCAAGCCATCCAATGTGAAAACCTTTTAATCAAAAATTGAGAGAAATTCTCATTTATCTAACAGATAAATATATCCCTTTAACACAAAAAGAAAAAATTGAGTATACTAAAACAATCAAAATGCTTAAAAGACGTTAGGATCGCCTTTATAACTTTTCCAGAAATAATTTCATGGGCAAAAGTTTATATAAAAATTGCTTTAAGCTATACAATATAAACGTTAACGATTTTGTTGATATTCAAGAGCAAATAGTAGTAAATTTAAAAAACTCTAAAAGTTTTTATGATTTCGCCGATTCCAAAATTAATTGCGAAAATGGATTTTCAGCCTTTAGTCGTTCTGACGGTATACCTTATCAACTGATATTAGCGAAAAAGCAGAAATACTATTTGAATTGTTTGGTTTGGTTTTAATTGAAGATGACGACAACCTTTTAATTTTTAATCGACAAACTTCCAAAGACATAGGAAACATTCTGTAAAATTTTCAGTAAAAACTGTTTTTGATAAATTTTTAAACTTCCTAATAAATTTTCTGCGACTCCTGATTATTTGCCCTCATTTTTTTGGAAACAAATCAAGGATAATATTTTTGAACCGTTAGCATTTTTGTTTGAATGGTCAATGAAATCAGAAGTAATTCTAGAAATCTGAAAACAGGCATTTATTTCCCCAATTCATAAAAAAGGACCTCGTCACTTAGCCAATAATTATAGACCCATAGCACTTACATGTGTAGCCTCACGCTTAATGGAACAAATAATTTATGAATCCATACTTAAATATCTAAGGTCTAATAATATTATATCACCCAATCAGTTTGGTTTTCTGTACAACTGTCAACGGTCAACTGGTCTCCAATTGCTTTGTTTCATTAACGACTGGTCTTCCACAACACATCACCAAAAACGTGCATATAGATTATTCTAAGATTTTTGATACTGTTTTTCACCCCAAGTTAATTATTAAACTAAAAAGTTACGGATCGATTATTTTCCTGGTTTTAAAAAGTTAAGGATCGATTATTTTAGTGGCTTGGATAAAAAATTTTTTCTCAAATCGTCGTCAGGCTGATTCAATTGAAAATTATGTTTCTGGTTATGTCACTGAAAAAAACGGTGTGCCTCAAGGCAGTGTATTAGGCCCCCTACTTTTTGTTGTTTATTAATGGCCTTCCTGAATGCTTTCTTACCTAACTGCAAAGCAAAGATGTTTGCGGATGACACTAAATTTATAGTTCTTTTTGTCCTTTCAACGGTTCTAATCTTCAAAAATTTCTTAAAGGTGCGGTGCGGAGTCAAACTTTTTGTTTTTGATTTAAATAATTCTTTGTGAAACCAAACCTTATCCCCGCCCCCAATAGCCCAAAAATTTTTTTTTAACAAAATATCTCCGGTGGTTCAGGAGTTATGACCGCCCGAAAATGGCGTTCTTTGATAATTATGTACGTGACAGATTGCTCAATGAGTATAGCGATTTACGTTACAAATTATGCTCTTAAAGAAAGCGGATAATTTATACTTTAAATTGATACCTTGATTGTTAAGATTGGTGCAATATTTGTTGAAATATTGCGTTTCCTGTACAAAAAACCTGCAACTTTTTTGTTAAAAACACCAAACGACGGCAGTAATTTTGTAAAGCTTGCCCAACCTTTTTTTCACTTTGTGTTTTTAGCAAAAAAATTAAGGGTTTTTTGTACAAAAAACGCAATATCTCGACAAATACTGCACCAATATTAAAAATCAAGGTATCAAATTAAAGTAGAAAGTAGTCGCTTTGTTCGAGTACATAATTTGTAACTTAAATTGTAACAGCCATTGAGCAATTTGTCATGTACAGAATTGTCAAAAAACGTCATTTTCGGGGGGTTATAACTCCTGAACCACTGAAGATATTTTGTTGAAAAAATTTTTGTGGTCTATTGGGGGCAAGGATAATGAATAACTGCGATGTGCTCTTGTCCTGTGCTTCTATATCATTATGTTTTTCTATTATGTTCTTTAATTTCACGCCACTGTGAAATAATTAGTAAAAAAGCATTTCAAAGATCAGCGTTAATTTTTAGAACATTTAACTCAAATTCTGTAAAACAGTTAACTAAGGCTTTTATTACCTACAGTCCCGGTCGCGTTGAGGGTCAATTTTAAACGCCCATTTCAGGGCCCGTTTTAAAAACTTTCGCGACTACTAGGCGCGTTGGGAAAATTTCCTATGATTTTGAAAGTCTTTGGGCTCTTATTGTATCGCTACTGGCCTATGGAGAGATCCAAAAAGTGCGCAGGATTTAACACTTCTAACGCCATAAACGCGTTTCTGCCTCCGCGGTCCAAACTATGGAGAACCCGTTTACAGCATTACAGGCTTTGGCACCAGCGCATATTCAGTTCTTGAACCTTTTTCGTACGAAGATTTCACGGTTGTAACGGGCAAAAGGCCATCACCGGAACGGGTTAAGCAGCCTCAGTAATCAAAAGGGTTAATTACCAACCTTCATAATTGACCATTCCATCACCGTCTTCAACACCTTGCATCATTTCATCAACCTGTTCTGGATTAAGTCTTTCACCTGAAACGGCAAAAAATATGTACTCCTAATAAAAAGTA
>JASAMX010016919.1:0-50402 GCA_030248175.1 Microlaimidae sp. YZB2_3
CCGGTTTGCCCCGGCTCATTTGACAGCTGAATTACCGGGGCCGGGGCCGGGGTAGAAAGAATTGCGTTTGCCGGGGCCGGGGCCGGGGCCGGGGTGGAAAAAATGTGCCGGGGCAAGCCGGGGCCGGGGCCCCGGTCGATCCCTAGGCACCACTCTTTAATTATTTATGAGTAAAAGAATAGGGCGCATCCTCAAAACTTTGGAGTTCCGAAACTCTGGGGTTGCTCCGAAGCTCCTAAAAGCGGAACTCCGCCCCCAAGCTTGAAGCTCCGATACATATCACTATCTATCACAACATTCTATACGTAGTTCTCTTGTATTTTTAAAAGTTATAAGCGTAATATTTTAATTGACCTTTTATATACTACTTTATTTTTTAAAATTTATCTGATTTTGCACAAAATCTTGAAATAGAATGCAAACAAAATATAAAAAATTATTTAAGAAAAGTGAAATAAATTTAAAATAAAAAACCTTTATTAATAGTTTTATTATTAATGGGTTTTTATTATTTAAATTACGTTTGAAAAAGCGGTGCATTATATTATAACATATAAATTTTTCTAAAAATCTATTAAAACTATTTATTTTTGACAATTTTATAAATCATTTCTTCATTTTTTACCACAGCTTGTGCGCAAAGATGAACGTTATCAAATTATATGTTTGATAAAATTTAACTGAAGATAAATTTTATCTGGGTGAAATTGTAGAAGTGGACAAGTAACCAGTCGTTCTTGGAGAATATATTATCAAATGTAGAGGAATACGTGACGCAATTTAATAATTATTGGTGACATTACTATTGACGATTTTTTCTAGGCTAGCGCGTTTATTTTTTATTTCTTCTTGACGGAGAGCGGTATGCCCTTAATCTCAGCCTGATAGACTTCAGTTTTAGGTAAGGCAGTACTTCAAACGATTTTTTTACTATTTTTAAATTTAAAGTAATAATTTAAAAAGTTTAAATCTACCTTAGGATCTCTGCAAAGATTTTGATTTCGTTGGCATTCATCAATGTCAACGCAACTTCTGGAAAAGGGATCCTCTCTGTATCCATCTGTGCACATATTGCACTTGTAAGATCCAACAGTGTTCTTACAATTACGCGGGACGTCACAGTTATGGGTTCCCAGAAGACATTCGTCTACATCTATGCAGTTGACACCGTCTCCTTGAATATGACCTCCCTCAGTTTATTTGTATCAACACAAAAATACTCAACCTAGCTAAATTTATTTTATTTACAAACAAATCACACACGCACATAGTTTAAACTGTTTAAATTTTTAGTTTTGTCATCACTGCACGCCATTGTTTATGCACCATACAAAATGAATAAAATTCTAGTAAAAAATTTTTGTGGTTTGACGTAAAGGTCCAGTATAGTAATTCGTGGTGTATTTTTATAGCTTTTTTTATTAGTAATAATCAATGTATCATCAAGTCACAGCAATAAAAAAATTGTATTACACAAAAAATACAATTCAACGAGTTATTAACAAAAAAAACCTCCTGGTTGAAATGAGTGTTGTTTTTCTACAACATTTAAAAAAAACCTTTTTTAGAGACGAATATTAGTAAAACTTATTGAAAGTTACGTTAGGATACCAAAAAACTTAAATTCTAATTTTGATCTAATTTTTAAAGTATCAATTGAATACAGTCAGTTTTTTCTTGTAACATTACAGTTGGTGTATTTTTTGTTTGCTGTTATTTTAATATTACAAGTTAATTAGTCAAAGTTTCATTTTTAATAGAAGCGAGCTAAGTATAAAAAGACATTTCATTTTTTTATATTTTGTAATTATAAAAAAGTTGTAAAAAATACCATACACCAAAAATCATTTTTGGTATACGGTGTTTTAAAAAATGGCATTATTCATTTGATACTTTTCGAAAATGAACAAACCTTAAACTTTAAGCTTTTTGGTACTGGGACGACCCATAGCTGGAGGCGAGATAAGATGACAATTTTTTAGAGACAGAGAAAAATACCATACTGGTATTTGGACCCGGGTCCTTTTTTCTTCATTTTCAGGCCTGTCCTTTTCATTCAGGTGCGCTACCACTGCACCATATGGGCTGGTTTTTGATTTACTTTACAGTACCTCTTATACTTGCCAGTAGTTGTGAGTCATGACTTCAGGAAGGGACACCTTCCCACCCAAGAAGAATCTGCTCTCAGCAAGCTTTTTTAACCAACCATTTTAAGGTTTAAACCGCTCACCTTAGCATCTCGCAGGTATGCTTTTCATCCAAGGTGTGGTATGGGGACCACTCCTGACGACCCATAACTGGTGGGGAGATAAGATGACGATTTTTTTGGAGACAGAGAAAATTACCCATACCAGGATTGGAACCCGGGTCTCCTTTTCTTCATTTCATTTGTTCTTGGTCCGGCGTGCCACCACTGAACCATACGGGCTGGTTTTTGATTTACTTTACAGCGCCTCTTATACTCGCCAGTAGTTGTAAGTCATCACTTCGAGAAGGGACGTTCAACGTCATAGTACCCTAGCGTAATTTTTATTTATTTTGATTAATATCCATATATTAGAAGTGTTTTGTTTAGGAAAATGGTGAATTAAAATAGTATTTATTTTAACCAAACAGGATTCGGATTCTTGTTAATACATCGTCAACCGTTTGGAATTAATTTTTGGTATAATACAATTTTTTTCTCAGTGTGACTTGATACATTGATGAGTATAAATAAAAAACAATAAAACACATCACGAATGAATATACTGCAGCCTTAAAGATAGGGTAAAAGCATCAAAATTTATTTTAAATGGAATTATGCAGGAACTCAAAAAAGCAATTTAAAAAATGCGCTGATAATAAATGAGCACATTGTTTGCAAATTATATTACTAACACTCATCGTTTTATGAAGCTCAATCTAGTTTTTAAATGTTTTAATTCCAATATTCAAAAACACATGCTTTGACCGAAAATACATAGAAGTATTTCTTGTCTGTTAAAAAACAAATCAAATCAGGAAAATTTCTAGGTGATCATATTCTTTAAAAAATACAGTCAATTATAATTTTTTTATTAGTTTATAAAATTTAGTGTAAGCTATACATTGGTAGAACTGTCAAATCAATCAACTGCACCGCTAGTGAGAAAAAAGACTTTTTGAGAAAAAAAATTTTTTTTTCCTGTCTCAATTGTTTTTTAAACACTTTAACTTTCATCAAATTAACCCTCACATAATTTAATTTTAAAATGTTGTTTTTTTGTAATTTAACTAAAGGTAAACCCAACGTGGCTGCAACAGTTGTTTGTTGGATTAAAAATGCCCCCCCCCCAATAAGTAACCACTCAAATCACGAGAATCTGACGTCATTTTATCAAACAAATACTGCGCGTTAAATCGAATTTAATCGGCTGATAAAGTGACGTCAGATTGCCGTGATTTGAATGGTTACTTAATGGAGGGCATTTTTTCCTCCAACGAACAACTGTTGCAGCCACGTTGGCTTTACCTATAATTTTTTACATGTTTTAAAATTTCCGATCTTCTTATTTAAAACAAACCGAGTGTACACCTCAAATAAAAAAAAGCGAAAAACAAAACAAAGATTAACCTGTGTAACCATCATTGCACTTGCACTGCTGAATACTATTTACCATGACGCAGTAAGCATTTGAGTCGCATTTTTGTTGTTTGACGTAAAGGTCCAGTATAGTAATTCGTGGTGTATTTTATAGCTTTTTTTATTAGTAATAATCAATGTATCATCTAGTCACAGCAATAAAAAAATTGTATTACACCAAAAATACAATTCAACGAGTTATTAACAAAAAACCGCCTGGTTGAAATGAGTGTTGTTTTTCTACAACATTTAAAAAAAAAGCTTTTCTACTGAACGAATATTAGTAAAACTTATTGAAAGTTACGCTAGGATACCAAAAAACTTAAATTCTAATTTTGATCTAATTTTTAAAGTATCAATTGAATAAGTCAGTTTTTTCTTGTAACATTACAGTTGGTGTATTTTTTGTTTGCTGTTATTTTAATATTACAAGTTAATTAGTCAAAGTTTCATTTTTAATAGAAGCGAGCTAAGTATAAAAAGACATTTCATTTTTTTATATTTTGCAATTATAAAAAAGTTGTAAAAAATACCATACACCAAAAATCATTTTTGGTATACGGTGTTTTAAAAAATGGCATTATTCATTTGATACTTTTCGAAAATGAACAAACCTTAAACTTTAAGCTTTTTGGTACTGGGACGACCCATAGCTGGAGGCGAGATAAGATGACGATTTTTTAGAGACAGAGAAAAATACCATACTGGTATTTAAACCCGGGTTCTTTTTCTTCATTTTCAGGCCTGTCCTTTTCATTCAGGTGCGCTACCACTGCACCATATGGGCTGGTTTTTGATTTACTTTACCGTACCTCTTATACTTGCCAGTAGTTGTGAGTCATGACTTCAGAAGGGACACCTTCCCACCCAAGAAGAAGCTGCTCTCAGCAAGCTTTTTTAACCAACCATTTCAAGGTTTAAACCGCTCACCTTAGCATCTCGCAGGTATGCTTTTCATCCAAGGTGTGGTACGGGTACCACTCCTGACGACTCATAACTGGTGGGGAGATAAGATGACGATTTTTTTGGAGACAGAGAAAATTACCCATACCAGGATTGGAACCCGGGTCTCCTTTTCTTCATTTCATTTGTTTTTGGTCCGGCGCGCTACCACTGAACTATAGGGGCTGGTTTTTGATTTACTTTACAGCGCCTCTTATACTCGCCAGTAGTTGTAAGTCATCACTTCGGGAAGGGATGTTCGACGCCATAGTACCCTAGCATAATTTTTATTTATTTTGATTAATATCCATATATTAGAAGTGTTTTGTTTAGGAAAATGGTGAATAAAAATAGCATTTATTTTAACCAAACAGGATTCTTGTTAATACATCGTCAACCGTTTGGAATTAATTTTTGGTATAATACAATTTTTTCTCACTGTGACTTGATACATTGATGAGTATAAATAAAAAACAATAAAACACATCACGAATGAATATACTGCAGTCTTAATGATAAGGTAAAAGCATCAAAATTTATTTTAAATGGAATTATGCAGGAACTCAAGAAAGCAATTTAAAAAATGCGCTGATAATAAATGAGCACATTGTTTGCAAATTATATTACTAACACTCATCGTTTTATGAAGCTCAATCTAGTTTTTAAATGTTTTAATTCCAATATTCAAAAACTCATGCTTTGACCGAAAATACATAGAAGTATTTCTTGTCTGTTAAAAAACAAATCAAATCAGGAAAATTTCTAGGTGATCATATTTTTCAAAAAATACACTCAATTATAATTTTTTTATTAGTTTATAAAATTTAGTGTAAGCTATACATTGGTACAACTGTCAAATCAATCAACTACACCGCTAGTGAGAAAAAAGACTTTTTGAGAAAAAAAATTTTTTTTCCTGTCTCAATTGTTTTTTAAACACTTTAACTTTCATCAAATTAACCCTAACATAATTTAATTTTAAAATGTTGTTTTTTTTGTAATTTAACTAAAGGTAAACCCAACGTGGCTGCAACAGTTGTTTGTTGGATTAAAAATGCCCCCCCCCAATAAGTAACCACTCAAATCACGAAAATCTGACGTCATTTTATCAAACAAATACTGCGCGTTAAATCGAATTTAATCGGCTGATAAAGTGACGTCAGATTGCCGTGATTTGAATGGTTACTTAATGGAGGGCATTTTTTTCTCCAACGAACAACTGTTGCAGCCACGTTGGATTTACCTATAATTTTTTACCTGTTTTAAAATTTCCGATCTTCTTATTTAAAACAAACCAAGTTTACACCTCAAATAAAAAAAAGCGAAAAACAAAACAAAGATTAACCTGTGTAACCATCATTGCACTTGCACTGCTGAATACTATTTACCGTGACGCAGTAGGCATTTGAGTCGCATTTGGCGCGAGTGCATTTTACACTGGATGGTTTCTGACCACCTTCATTGTTGCAAACGCAGTATGTTTGACAGTTGTCTTTAAAATACCAACGGCCAGCCTAAACATTGTTTGAAGTCTACTAGTGTAAAACCTCAGAAAGTATAACCGCCAGAGAAAAACATTATTTCGGAATGAACTTACTAACATGTAAAAAAACTAAAATACACATTATCAAGATAGCAAACTTGTTCATAAGACCATTTGGAAACAAAAAAACCCAATGGTTGAATTATATCTGGCTGACGCTGAAAATTAGAATGTAGACATGAGGGGATGAATTAAAATTGTGCGGTAATGACGTTTAAAAAAAAACAAATAAAAACGCAGATCTTTTTTTAATTCCACCTTTTCACAAAATATTGAAAAAAATTAACTAACTTTAGCCTTTAAAAAATTTGCATTTAGGTTATAAATTAAGTAATTTGATAAACAATCATTAAAAAAAAGTTTTTAATCTTTGTTAATAATCCGCTTTAGTGGAAAATTTTAAATGTTTTTGTTGTTAGATAGTCGATTCAATACTGAAAATATCGCGGTCAGCTAGATTTTATTTGCCTATAAGCAATTTTTTTTCATAGCATTTACATAGTAAATTTGAAGTTAAAACGCAATAAAGTATAACTTTTTACAAATAAAAAATAACTGAAGGTTTTTTTATTTTTCTACATTGCATTTTATACGCTTATCCACAAAACGTATTATAATGCAGTGTAAATTACAAGTTTACTTAGTTAAAGTTAAACTTATACCTTAGTTGAAGTAATTGATGTCAATGGAGTTTAATTGCCTTGTGGTGCTTACCTGTGATCAAAGTCATTTTTAATTAAAACATTAAAAAATGTTGCCACTATTTCATGTTTATTGTAATGTGGTTGCCAATTTTTTAACCACTATAGTTATGATTAGCAATCTTGCGGTTTTAATTAGAAAATAATATAAGTTCCAAATAAAAAAATTAAAAAGACACAGACATATGATAAAACCAATAATGAAAATAAAAAAAAAGTCTGGCAAACAATTTTTTGGCTTTGTAACAACTCACCTGAACGTAGGAAAAACCGACTGAACAGCCGCACTGCTCTTTAAGCACACATTTGTCCCCATCTAATACAAAACCGGATTTGCAAAAACAGCCTTCTTTGCATCCCTGAGCGCATGGAAACTGCTTTTGACCCAGTACATGTTGACACGTTTCTGGACAATTACTACCACACTGCTGATATTCCGCATTTTCAGTGCACTTATTGGGTGCTAAATAGGCAAATTTTTCTCAGATGTGTGCTTGGATATAATCCATAGATAATGCAAATATAGTAAAACCCAGCTTGTAGTGAAGCTTAGAATAGAATAGAATGACCAATTTTGCAATTTAATATCAAAAAAGGTTTTTGACATAAAAAATAAAAAGTTTTTCATACAAGTTAAAAATAAATAAACACTGATAAAATATACAAAACAAATTATGGTTGAATTATATCTGGACGACCTCGTAAATTAGTATTAATAAGACATAAGAAGACTACTTTAACTTATTTTTTCACTTACTTACTTATTTTTACTTTTACTTATTCTTACTTTTACTTACTTACTTATTTAAAAAAACAAACAAATTAGAACGCAGAATTTTACGATGGTCAAAACCCTTCCATTTAAAGAAAGGAAGTTGATCAGTGTTAAAGATATTCATAAAGTTATGACGTTATAAAATCATTCTTAGCCAATTAGCACTTGGAGAATGGAAAAATGGAGATCTTTCATTCATTGGAGATCAATTTTTGTTCAAACTCTAATTGGCTCAACAGCTCCTCCCATAACCATTCCCACATAGCAAAACATATAACGTGATCACGAATACCATATCACATTTTGAGAGTTCTTATAATCCTGACCTGTTTTTAATACCGTCTTTTCATAAAATATTCTGAAATTAACTAACTTTAGCTTTAAGAAAATTGGCATTTTGGTTCCAAATTGGGTAATTTGATAAATAATTGTTAAAATACGGGTTTTTTCTTTATTAGTAAACCATTGTTATTAAATTTTGATATGATTTGTTGTTAAATAGGCAAGTCAATACTTCAATTATTAAGGTCAGCTAAATTTTATTTGCTTATAATAATTACATTTTTATTATACAAATTTTAAAAAAATAAAAGGAAGGAAGATCAGGCTATTTTTATTTTTCTATTTAGGCTATTTAATTTATAGGCTAATAATTCTATAATTCTATTATTCTATAGGCTATTTAATTTATGCATACAGTTTAACCGGTTCCCGCCATTACTTTTTCCTGGTTACAACCGTAAAACTTTTATATCACCGCTGTCGAATTTTGGTCTAACTATTGTGGTACAGACACATGAACTTCACCACGGTAAACTCCAAGTAAGATAAAATAAGATAAGAAATTTTATTTACACCATTATGAACAAAAGTAAGAAAAAAAGAAATGTTTTTTAAAACATAAAAAGCGTGCATGTGACATACATATACTTAACACAAAAAATGTTATCTCCAAATATATAACAACAAGTAGGTTGTAAAGATTCAATTCACGTTTTACAAGAAAAAAACAACTATAAAACGTTTCGTACATAATATTAGTCAATGAATAGAAGAAAAAACATAGAATAGCCAGAATTGGCTTCTTACATGTGCCTATCAAATTTTCTAAAATTTGAAAAATTTTGTTTCCTGATTTTTTCTTTAAACATAGATAGCGTTTTAGCGTAAACAACATCTTTTGAAAGAGAATTTCAATATTTTTCAGATCGAAAAATAAAAATATTTAGCACTAAATCGCTATTAGCTTTCGTTAAATAAAGTTTTTATTATGGTCGTTTCTACCGGTATAAACTGGCCAATGATAAAAATCGTTAAAACGTAAGTCAGTTATATTATATACTAAACTGTAGCATGTATTTAAATGAAAATAAATTCTGCGAGTTTCAATTGGTTCCAACCCAAGAATATTTTAAAATCTCTCAACATAGCTATTTACAGACGGAAGATTGCATCTTGCAAATATTTTAAGAGTAAAATTGCGCTTAACACTCTTAACTAAATCAATATCTTTGCATATATACGGACACCAAACTTAGCAAGCATATTCCAGTATAGATCTTAACAAAAGACTTAAAAGCTGTAGTGAGATCAGCAATATTTTTTGTCTGAAAACAATGCATAATCATATTCAGTACAGAAAAAACTTTTTAACAGTCAAAACGCAGTGATCAGTAGTTTTTAAATTTCTAGACATTACCACGCCCAAATATTTTGTTTTCATATTTGATTTTACTTTCTTGCTTTCAATAAATGTTTGAGGATTATTTTTTCCAATATGCATTATGCTACAATTGTCACTTGCTATTTGAAGTTGTTATCGATTTGCTCAAGAAATTAAGGTATTGGTCGCGTTTTGTAAGACCTCATGGTTTTCAAATAAGGGTAGAGATTTATAGAGTTTAACGTCGTCTGCAAACAACTTGCAAGTGACATTAGAAACTTCACGAGAAATATGGTTAATGTATAGAAGAAACAAAAAAAGGACCTAGTACAGATCTTTGAGGAAAACCTGAAATCACATGGATTTCAGAAAAGCTATAATTTTTAAAATGGTTAGACGAAGGTACTACCACCGTGAAACAAAGGCGTCACTGCAGTAATACGAAAGTTTCAAGGTTGGAACCGAGGATAAGCAATCAAAAGAACGGGTTAAATGTGGTTTATGCTATTTCTGTATTTTGATTACTCCTTTTTTCAATCAAAAAAAATGGACAAAGTAATGTTACTTACGACAACTAAAATGAGAGCGCCAATTGGGGTTTGTATAGCCTTGCTCAGAGCAGAGATCGGCTATATTCTCAAAACTTGTACACACTGATTTAGGACCAACCCCACACACATCAACGACGCAACTTTGAAAAAAGGCATCCCCTGAAAGACACTGAGCAAATGGACCGTCAGGTTCAAGCAAAGGTCTAAATACAATAAAATTAAATAATAAATAAACACATGGAATTTTTAGTTTTTAATTAAAACGGAATATTATATCAACTAAAAATTATATACGAATACGACACGCAAACTAAACAATAACTTATAAATCCATTAATGTGTATGGCTCCTGCATTTTAGTTTTAGAAATCTATATAATAAAACAATGCGCAAGCATTATATTAGCAATTTCTAGCAAAGGGACCAACCAAGTAATATGCAAAATTATTTTTGTTTTCTTAAGTTTCACTGCAAGGTGCTTGTAAACATGTCACATTGTTATGGCTCAACATAAAATCTATCTTGTGAAAATATTCTTGCAAACATCTGATTTGACTTGTCCGCAAATTATCTAGTCGATTTAAAAATTTCAGTAAAGACTTTATGTATAAATTAATTAATACAAAATTAATAGTTAAATTCAGTTTATACATAAAAATAAATAAAATAAACAATAAAAATCAATTAAAAACTGTTTTGTTAAGTGTTTTTAATCAAAATTTTGAAGACTTTTATTCAGGACACATTTGTTGTGTTTTTTTCAATTTTTTTATTATTAAACTCGAATGCCATAAGGAAGCGTTATTAATTAAACACTGAATGTGATTGGAAATGCCAGCGGTTCATTTTAAATCCATTTCAAATCCATTTCCAAATACTTGAAATGCTTAAAATAAAAAAAAGTAAATAATATTGTGCGTGTTTCTGTTAGTTTTTTTTTTCAATTTTCTTTGTAATTTTTAAACTTAGTATATAATTTAAGATTATTTATGCGTTACATTTACGCTTACGAACTAGAAATTTGCTTTACATCTGGCACACTTTCATTTAAATTTTTTTATTAGGGTAACTGACTTAATTTCGGCCACCTTTATTCATTTTTTTGGATAATTTTTTCTGGCACTTTTAATTGAGCCAGGATTTGGTCTAAAAATTAAACGACAGTTATTTCTGTTATTCCAATGCAAAAGTTAAAAATTTTTGTTACACTTAAAAATCAGTGGAGGTTTAAACTTTGTTTTTATAGTGGCCGAAGTTAAAGCGCGTACCATTAACTTCGGCTACCTAGAAAAAACTGGCTATAACTATTGCTAAAACGAATGATAAATAGTTTTAAACGTTGAAAATCTATCTTTAGGTTTTGTTCTTAGTACATATAACTTAATTTTTTCCCGTTTGTGAGGTTTTATAGCTATTAGTAAGACTTTAAATAATTATGTCAAACCCTTAAAAAACACAAGTTTTAATAGCATGTGTTTTTTGTTAAATTTTTTTTGTGTGAAAAAATATTTGAACATCAAATGGCTTTTAATACAGCCAGCGAACTTTACAGAAAGCCTGGTAAAAATTTTATTCCACTCTATTAAGTTTTTTTATATTTTTAACCTAAAATAACAAAAAAATAAAATCCGCCTTAATTTCAACCACCTTTTAGGTTTAAAAATATCAAAAACAAAAGCCTAAGACACAAAAAAAACGATTACACAACCCAAAATTATCAACTTTAAGGATAAACAAGACGTTAAAAAAGTTAATACGTGGCATAATTCCACACCAACCGTTGCGTATCTTGTTGTATCCTATCTGACTGCATTCCTCCGCCAAGAAAATAACCTTTTTAACTTCTATTTGAGTTTTTTATTGCCTTTAAATAATCTTTGAGAAATTCATCTACCGGTTTATTGATAGTTCAAACATAGTCAATTGGTAGTTGGATTACTCCAGCCCGCACAGGTGTTTACTACGTAATTCTTATGAATAAATTTCTCCACCAAAGGAAATAACCTGACATTTCTACTGCGTTTTAATTTACTTTCACAACTTTTTGAAGCATTGGTACTCCATATCGTGGTAAGTGGTGGGTTGGGTGGGGGAAACCCCATTAACATTAACATTGATTTTTAATATATTCACTACATGACTGCATCCCTTCGCAAAGAAAATAACATGATTTTTTTTGTGTTTCTACACTGTTTTTGAGAAATTCCTTCCGATCTATTTATAATTTAATACAAACTAGTAAATTATGTGTTATGTAACCCCACCCGCACATATGATGGTGCAAATCGTGTTAAACAGGGTCTTTCACGTGAATTTAAAGGTGGCCGAAATTAACGGTTTCTTAAAATGCGCAGTTAGTTAAACGCATTGCAAAGTGATTTTGAAAAAAATATTAAAAAATGAAAATTAACAATTTTAAGCATTAAATAAAAGTTATTTTAAAGTTATATAGTGCTTTGTTCTAAATTTGATGCAGTTTAAACATAAAACAAAAATCCAGAAAATCACAAAAAATTCATTTTTTGTATAAAAATGTTGATCAGACAGAACAACACAAATAAAAAACTTTCGCAAAAACACTTTATTCAACATTCATCCAGTTACTTTTGTGCTAAAGATGAATTCTATCAGGGTGAAAATGACTTGGTGGTAAAGTAACCACTCGTTCTTCAAGAAAATATCACGTGAAGAGAAACACCTGACGCAACTTAATAATAATTGGTTACATCATCTCTGAAAACTTTTTTTTATTATTTTTATTCTCAAGCGTTTATTCTTTATTTCTTCCTGACGGCGAGCGGTTACGCCCTGAATTTCAGCCTGAAGGATTTTAACTTTAGTTCTTATGTGTTTTAAAAATAAGCCATTTTTCTAGCACACTGAATTGGTGGCCGAAATTAAGGCCTACTTTAAATTACAATAAACTGTAATAAATTTACATAGATTTTGTCAAATTTTTGCATAAACTTGTATACCAGTACTAGCCGTAATATTACTACTGTCCATCTTACACTACTTGCTTTTTTGTTTAGGTTTTTGTTTGAATTTTACTTTTAATTTCGGACAAATACTATTAGTTAAAAATGAGATATTACTTAATTTTGTTACAAAATATTTTAGTCTGAATTCTCTATCATATCGTTCAACTAAAAATATAATTCACCAAAATAAGCTCTCTAAATAATAGAAATCTAAAATTTTTTGAATGAAATTTATCTTTTTTTACCTGCAAAATATTTCGGCACGTTTATAGTCTGGGCTGTTTGGTGCACACCTTTCTTCACCAGCAGGTTTGTAAAGGCATTTAATATTTTCCTTATTTACTCCTGTTCTCCATGAATTGCCATAGTCTGTGTGATCCCCAACCTTAATTTTTTTTACAATGATTAGAATTATTAAGCATATTTTTTTTGAAATCTATTTTTTTAATAATTCAAAACTTTTTTTTGAAACTATTTTTTTTAATAATAAAACTTTTATTTCAAGAAGAAAATATTTCGAACTCAGGCGCAGTACTCAACTGCATTACAATTACACTTATTTATAAGTTACAATATCGCCATCTGGTGATCTCCAGTCGTCATTTTTATTCCCATTGAAATTTCCACAAATTCCATCGACCGCGTCCCTATATCTGCTGGTGAGATGAACTTCAGCGCGGCTGTTCCCATCAAACAAAACGTCCAGTCCGATCTTGGTTTTAGCAGCCTAAAGGTATTTTATTTTAATAATTAATCTGTTTCATTTTTAATAATACCATTGTTAATACTCGTATTTACTGTTTTATTTATTATACTTAATTTATTTTCTTGCTATTGCAATTTTAATACTGAATTTATATTATATTTTAGTAAGACGGGGATTGTATAACATCTTCACAAAACCAAAAACTTACAATTTGTCCCATTGATGTACGACCAATTTGAACAGTTCCATTTGCTAGATCGTATGGCAATGTTACTTGCACACCATCCACAGTGACAATATTATTTTTTAAAAGACCGAATTCCTATAACATTGCTTTAATTTGTTTTATTATTTTATTTTTGGCTGTTTTTTAACACTGCAAAACTTTTAAATTAGGTTAATATTAAAGTTTTCAGTATATTAAAACGTTGAAATTTTTTATCATAATTATGAATTTTTATAAATATTGATAATTATAGTTTTTTTTAAATTAATAATTTATACAAAAATATATTTTTAATATTTCTTACGTGACCATAGGCTCTAAGAAAGACATCCCTAGTCCATGTCATGTCCTCGACATCCCCTCTATACTCATTTGCAACATCAATTTGAAAGTCCACATCATCGGCTTGTCTTTGATGTAACATTTTTACAGGGTCAATCTTAAGAAGTATATACTTCTCACGCGTTTCAAACATTTACATTAAAGATAAGATGCACAATGCACAATGCCCTAAAACCTCAAAAATAGCACTCAAATTTAAGCAAAATGTATAATGCATATTGTACAATGCATCGAACTTGGAATGGCAATCAAAGTTTTATCAAGTAGCAACGCTGTTCAAAAATTACATTTGTATTTTTTGTGCAAAAAACACGCACGTTAAGAAATTTTTGCTTTAAAAACAAAACAAATCAAAAATAACTTTGAACTTTTTTGTTTTAAAACGACTTTAGGGTTCATTATAAATAACATATAAAACATTTTTGTGTTTAACAAAATTTAAAACGTAATTTTATGTAAAAATAAATGAAAAAAAAAAAAGAATTTTGGCTCTCTTTTAGATTCTCTTCTCTATTAGATTGGGACAATATATAAAGCCAAAATCTATTTTCGGCTTTATTTATTGTCCCAATCTAATATCCAGAATTGATTATACCAACATTATTTACTTTGAAATTTTTGTCACTTTTAAAGTCGAACAAGGCTATTATTGTTACTTTTTGTTTTTTTTTATTAAGAGAAATAAACAATATAAATTGTACTTTAGTTTGAAAATTGTTTTGATGTATTATGCATTTTGCGCAACCGTGAACAAGTGTGAATTGTCTATTGTAGATTATCTATTATTCATCGTGCATTGTGCATTTTTCGTAAGTGTGAACGGAGCTTTAATAAAATTGTAAAAAAAACCAAAACAAACTGGATTTAAAAAACGTTTTATATGAAAATAATAACGTAACGGAGTTGTAAGGGAATCATATAAGTCTGTAATTTAGATTTTAAAACGAAAAGTTAATTAATGACGCTAATCAAAAATTAATATAAGCTTTAAATTTTTATCCAATTTTTTTTTCGAATGTGCAAATTATTTATTTCCAAAAAAAATTGTTCTACAAACCATAAAAACACCATAAATAATGAAGGCACCTTCATATTCGCCGCTTTTTTATCATAAAATTTGTCTGCACAAAAATCCATTTAAAATTAAAAATTTTGCCATGTTCTAGATCGTGCTAATGACCGCTGCTAATCAACAAATTCTAAAAAATATGAAATAAAAAATTGCCAAGTTAAAAATTTCCAGTTTTAAAATTTTCAATTTTAAGCTTTTAATTTGAGCCGCTGAAATTTTTTAACGAAAATTACAAAAAAAACCCGCATTTAAAAAATCAATAAAAAACTAAATAAACATATAAAAAATCTCCGAAAACACTAGAAAAATTTTCTTTTAATTGCATAGTACTAAATGATGTTTTTTTATTTAGTAACAATAAAACAATTTGGTTTTATAAGAATCTTTTAAGATTTTTTAAGCCATTGCAACCGCGAAAAAATTTGTGAACATTTGCGTTTTCGCAATGGCCAAGCAGCGGTGAACAACCTAAAATTTGTTTTACAATGGTTATATATTAGTGACAGACTTTTGTGTTTTTATTTTATTGCTAAATTTTATATCATTGTTATTTTTTAGACCCTGAAGAAGATTTGTTTAATCAGTTCTAAACATAATAAAAGTTTTATATTAAGTTTTATCTTTCTTTGTCATGTATTTAGCAAACATACCTTTAAAATATGACGTTCAAGGCAACCCAAAAGGAGTTTAGGCAAATTCCGAGAAGTTTACCAAATTTATGAGATTTGAAATTAAAATGTTATTATTTGTAAAACTATTAAAACTTTGATTTTTGTCATTAACATACCTGCACTAAAGTGTATCTGCATTGGCCTTGAAAGTGTAAGGTTCTACCATCAAAGCTGCGATAATGTGGATCACCATAGGCTACACAGTTTTTATAATCTAAAATTTGTTAAAAACCATCTTTTTCTTTACTATCCATGCTAAATAAATATTTAGCAAGCAAATAAATAATGCGAAAAAATTCGTTAGTTTTTTACTAGCGTACAAACAATAATTACCAATTGATAACAAAAACTTTTTCCCACAAAAATAGCTTATGTGGAGTATTTATTGAAACCCTAAAAAAAGATGTATTTCGTGAACATCAATGAATGCTTACTTAAGCAGCTTCCCGATGATTGATCCATTTTATAGCCTGGAACGCATACACATTCATAACTTCCTTCAGTGTTTTTGCAGTAGGTGTTAGGACCACACCGCGCCTCGCCGTTTTTACACTCATCAACATCTATACAACTGTAACCGTCGCCTAAATACATCAAATAGGAACCTATGAAATAAATACCTGAAATTAATATCTGGATATTTCAAAATTTTTCTTACATTTTTTAAAATAATTCGTAAGACCATTTTCCTCTCTTTCCTTTTTTCTTTCTATGGTTTAAATTTACATCAATAAAATAAATACATCAATTTTTGAGCAGTTTTAAAAAATGTAATAGAGGTTGAATCTTCATACAAATAAAAAAATTACCCGTGTAGCCAGGAGCACACATACACTGCCAACCTTGAGCACCTTGTTGACACAGTGCTGTTGATGGACATTGATTTTGATACACACGACAATCTTGTCCTGCTAGAAACACTATATTTTAATAGTAATTGTATATTTAATTTATTGTTTGTATCCTGGTAAGGACGGCTCTTGAACCTGCCCCTGGAAAACTGGAGGCAGGTAGAAGGTAGGATGGATGCAGGTAAAACTGCTTCGGAGGCAGGTAGGAGGTAGCTGGCCCTACCTCCTATGTTAAAGCATATACAGGTTAGGAGGCTGGTAGAAGGCAACTAAAACAGCCTCGGAGACAGGTAGTAGGCAGGGTGGAGGCAGCAAAATTTCCGATAGAAACAGGTAGAAGACAGGTAAAAACCTTTTTTTTTCCAATTCAGGCCTCCGTCCTTATCGGGTTATAGTCAAGCATTAATTTAAGTATAACCTGTTTGCATTGTCAGCAAAAACATAACACAAATATGTCTTAAAGGTGCGGTACCGAGTCAAACTTTATGTGTTCGATTGTGATTTTTTTCGCAAAAACGTAAGCGCTGTCCCCAATAGCCCACAAAATTATTTCATCAAAATATCTTCAGTTGATTAGGAGATATGACTCTTCAAAATTGGTGTTTTTCGACAATTTTATATCTAAAAGATTGCTCAATATGTATTAAAATTTAAATTACAAAATATACACTTAAAGAAAGCGGCTATTTTTTATTTTAATTTACTACCTTGACCGTTAAGATTGATGCAGTATTTTTCGATATATTGCGTTTTCCGTGCAAAAAACCAGCGATTTTTTTGCTAAAAATATGAGGGCAAAAATGTAGGCAAAAAATTTTGGGCAAACTTTATCAAATCACTGCCGTAGTTTGGTGCTTTTAACGAAAAAATCCCGGGTTTTTTGTACAGGAAACGCAATATCTGTACAAATACTGCACAAATCTTAACGATCCAGGTATCAAATTAAAGTAGAAAGTAGCCGTTGTAATTTAAATTTTAATAATCATTGAGAAATCTTTCAAATACAGAATTCTTGAAAAACGCCATTTTGGAGTGTCATATCTCCTGAATCACCAAAGATATTTTAATGAAAAAAAATTTGTGTGCTATTGGGGGCAGGGGCAAAATTTTTACAAAAAATACACAAAATCGAAGACAAAAAGTTTGACTCGGTACCTCACCTTTAAGGTAAAGTGCTTGAGTTTTAGGATTTCTTAGAAACATTTTAACATAAATTATAAGTCTGAACTAAACCCTAAAGAAAAAAAATGCAAATAATTTACAAGATAGTTAGTCAACCAAAGATTAATATTTTGAAATCATATTGGCACAGTGCACCTGGGCTTGTATTTTTCTAATTAAGTTTTAAATAAAAGAAATAATAACATGTTATGAGTGATTTACTAATTTTTTTGTAAAAAAGGGGAACAAACTATGTCGTAAAATTAAGTTGAAAAAAGAAGTTAAGGTAATTTACTGCCCTGCAACAATAGCTTTGCGTACACTTTTAGATTTATAATCTAAAGACTAAGAAAAAGAACATGGGGTTCCCAGCTACACCTCAAAAATTCAAATCGTTTACTATAATAAAATTCAGTATTGACGGGAAAGGAAAATATGGATGTGATTTAACCTATAACAAATGTCACGTTAGTACACTATTGCAGCTTTCCATATCTGGGAGTTTGATCGTTTTTACAGTATAAAAACACATGACTACGCAAAACTGTACAAATTATAGTTGTTTTTGGTTTACATTGTCATTGAAAGACAAAATTCAAGCAAAGGTTTTTTTCAATGGTTTTTTTAAAATTTTTTGGGAAATTTTTAAATGACTGTTACAAAATCAGGCGGTAGAAATTCAATATTATCACAAATTATAATGTATATAAAGCAAAAAATCTTAAAACCAGTATTATATAAATTATAAAAAAAATTTTTTAATAAAAACATAATTACAATATTTCCTTTTATTTTGAAAAAAACTGTGTAATTAACCAAACTTCACACTTTTTTATAAGGCAAACTGGGAATCTAGATATTTTGACTATTTTAAATTCTTTTTAAATTTTTTTGCAATCTCGACAAATTTGTGCCTGGGGTAAGCGGAAAGTTGCGTTAGCATCTACAAATATAAAGATATTTTAAAAATCATTTCTAAAAAAAATAAGCATCGACAATTGATTGATTGAATCTAGAAAAGTTTTTCAAAAAATAGTTTCAACTGATTTAACTTTATGTTTTATGTTCTTTAAACTTGTCTATTTATTTGTTGAGCTTCTTATTATTGAATATTGAATTCACGAAAAAGTGCAACAACGTTAAAAAATAATAATTTTTTAGAATCTAAATTTTTTAAAATGGTTAAACACTGCTTGGTTTACTTGACTCGTTGGTTTTAGTTATAATATCGCGTCCAGACACATAATGTAAACATCAACCTGTGGCTTATGGGTGTCATTAGTACTAAAGCTAAGGCTAAAATGCTTTAGTACTAAAGGGTTTTTTGGGCTTAGTACTAAAGCTAAGGCGCGGCTAAACTGAAATTAGCTGGCAAAAGCTCGGCAAAGGGTATGGGCCTGGCAAAACGTTAGCTTTTGCCAAGAACATGACAAATCGTCAAAAAATTTGAACTGTTCTTACCAAACCAAAAACATGATTGTTTAATGAGATTTATATCAGTGAAAGGGGGAGATAGGATGGGGTCCACTCCCCCCTTTTTAACCTCAAATATTTAGGCCCTCTTCCTAGACAAAAATCAAGTTCTCCTCAGAAAATTTTTTAATGTTTTAACCTGATTCCCCTTCAGAATTTTAAATCTGACACCTCAAAAGTATTTTCATTTTGTTTTGAAAACCAGACCACCCTGACCTTCAGGGGCGTAGCCAGGATTTCGAAAAGGGGGGGAGGGGGTGCACTCCATACAAATTTTTTTAAAGGGGGTTATAAGGGGTTGTACTCCAAATTTTTAAAATACCTACCATAAAAAAGACATTAAAAAAGGGTAAAATTTTTTGCGCTTCGCGCTAAGTGTTTCTTTTTGTGTTATTTGCATTGTTTTTTAAGTTAAAGTTGAAAAATTTTAAGTTTAAAAAGGTACAATATTAAAAATCGTGCGATAGATGAAAAATTTTCAAAAATTGTCTTCGAAATTCATTTGAAACATCACTTGAAAGTTGTAAAAAGATATATAAATGTCAACCGGTGAGCATAGAGAAGTGCGAGAAAATTTTTTAAAATTGTTCTCCCAGGACCCTGAAATTTTTACTTGCGCCAGCCCAAAAGGAGGGGTTACAACCCCCATAACCCCCCTGGCTCATGGGCGTAGCCAGGATTTCGGAAAGGGGAGGGGTTGTACATAGCCAGTAGAAATTTTTCAAAAAGGGGGGGTTGTAGGGGGTTGTAGCTCAAAATTTTTGATTTTTTTTAAAAAAATTAGCTAAAAACGTTAAAAACCATCAAAATTTTTGCGCATTGCGCATTTTTTAGGTTATTTATTGTTTTTACATCAGATAAAGGCAAAGACGCACTTATTTAAGTCTATCTGCTATATATTTTGTTTAAAAATAGTAAGGAAAATTATAAGCTTCAATATGTGAAATGAATTATACTAATAAATGACCAATTTCTTTAATTTTATTGTTTGATCTGCTCATTGATTTTTTAAACTTTTCATCATTTATTTTATTTCAATTAAAAATTTGCTTTAATTTGCTCACTGGTGGTCAACTGGTGCTGTGTTGCATTTGCTTTGATTAGTGTCATTTTTTAATTACTTTAATTAATAATACTAATTTAATTGCATAGACATAAATTAATATCGTGGCAATACTAAAACTAAATGATAAGATAATATGCAGCTAATAAGATAAGCTAATAATTTGATTCAGAAACAGTGATTTTATGCTATAAAAAGGAGCTTAGAAAGAAATCAAGCGCTGAGCGAAAGCGAAAGAGAAATTCTTCTAGATTTAAGAATTTTCCATCCTGAGTCTACCCCCTAGAAAGCTAACGATTACGGAAGGAAGGACCCCCCTCATTTAACCTGTCTCCCCTCCAGAATTTTAAATCTGTGACCTCAAAACTATTTTGTTTCAAAAACCAGACCCACCCTGACCCACTTCTAGTCTTCAAAATTTCCATCCCGGGTCTACCCTCTAAAAAGCCAGCGCGTACGGAATGATCCCCTGGAACCTCCCTCCCAGAATTTAAGATGTGGTTTACCCTAGGTAATTACCTACCATAACTCTCCCCACTTTTAGCTGCCAAAGCTACGCTTACCTGGAGTTGAATATGTTTTTTTACTTCAAAAGTAACATAAGTGAATTATTTAAACAATATAATGCTAATTTAAATGATTACAACGAAATTTGGCTTTAAAGTGCTGTGAGTGTGTGAGTATATGGCAATATGGTGTTTTATTTTTTTGTGTTTCTTTTTTTGTTTAAGCATTAGAAAGGACTGAATTTTTTTTGCTTTTTTCGAAATTTTTTTTAGTTTCTAAGTGCTTAATATTAAAATAATGTTGTTTTTACTATTTCATCTAGGCATTTTGTGACGTTTATTATGTAGTAAGTGTGGTTTTTTTTTAATAAAAAATGTTGGTTATATGTTTTGTTCCTTTAGATATTTATTCCAGAAAAAATATTCTCAATAGTTAACTATTTTTGATGACTATTTCCATTTAAAGTCAAAACTACATCACAAACGCAAACTGTAAAATTAATCTTATAATTAAAATTATTAAAAAAATAAAACTAAAATCCGATGCCATAAATGTTAAAGACGTCTTTAATCTTGAGTGTTTTACTGTAAACTTAGCACTGCATCGCTAAGAATTACCTTAAAAAGGGATAATTCCTAAACTTTACAAACAGGTCCGTATTTGTCGGTTTGGCAAAAGCTAAGGCTAAAGTGCTTTAGTACTAAGCCTTTTTTGGGCTTAGTACTAAAGCTAAGGCTAAACGAGTTTTCGACCTTTAGTACTAAAGCAAAGGCGCGACTAAAGTGAAATTACCTGGCAATGCACACCCGTACTGTGGCTTAGTGTGGCTAGCGGTGGAGAGATGGATCCAATATTAGGAGTGTTAGAGCAAAATATTCAGCCAATTACTAGGCAAATATATATATATAGTTTGGCTTAGTGTGGCTAGCGGTGGAGAGATGGATTAAATATTAGGAGTGTTAGAGCAAAGTATTCAGCTACCCACTAGGCAAATATATATAGTGTGTGTGTGTGTGTGTGTGCGTGTGTGTGTGTGTGTGTGTGTGTGTGCGTGTGTGTGTGCTTGAGTGTGTGCTTGTGTGTGTGTGTGTGTCTGTGTGTGTGTCTGTGCTTGTGTGTGTGTGTGTGTGTGTGTGTGTGTGTGTGTGTGTGTGTATGTGTGTGTGTGTGTGTGTGTGTGTGTGTGTGTGTGTGCGTGTGTGTCTGTGTGTATGTGTGTGTGTGTATGCGTGTGTGTGTATGCGTGTGTGTGTGTATGTTTGTGTGTATTTGTGCGTGTGTTTGTGTGTGTGCGTGTGGGTGTTTGTGTTCATGTGCGTGTGCGTGCGCGTGCGTGCGTGCATGCATGCGTGCGTGCGTGCGTGCCTGCATGCGTGCGTGCATGCGTACGTGCATGCGTGCGCGCGTGCGTGTGCGTTTGCGTGTGCGTGTGCGTGTGCGTCGTGCGTGTGTGTGTGTGTGTGTGTGTGTGTGTGTGTGTGTGTGTGTGTGTGTGTGTGTGTGTGTGTGTACGTGTGTGTGTGTGTGTGTGTGTGTGTGTGTGTGTGTGTGTGTGTGTGTGTGTGTGTGTGTGTGTGTGTGTGTGTGTGTGTGTGTGTGTGTGTGTGTGTGTGTGTGTGTGTGTGTGTGTGTGTGTGTGTATGCGTGTGTGTGTGTATGTGTGTGTATTTGTGTGTGTGTTTGTGTTTGTGTGTGTGTGTGTGCGTGTGGGTGTTTGTGTTCATGTGCGTGTGCGTGTGCGTGTGTGTGCGCGTGCGTGCGTGCATGCGTGCGTGCGTGCGTGCATGCGTGCGTGCATGCGTGCGTGCGTGTGCGTTTGCGTGTGCGTGTCCATGCCCATGTGCGTGTGCGTGTGCGTCGTGCGTGCGTGCGTGCGTGCTGCGTGCGTGTGTGTGTGTGTTTATGTGTGTGTGTTTGTGTTTGTGTGTGTGTGTGTGTGCCTGTGTGCGTGTGTACGTGTGTACGTGTGTGTGTGTGTGTGTGTGTGTGTGTGTGTGTGTGTGTGTGTGTGTGTGTGTGTGTGTGTGTGTGTGTGTGTGTGTGTGTGTGTGTGTGTGTGTGTGTGTGTGTGTGTGTGTGTGTGTGTGTGTGTGTGTGTGTGTGTGTGTGTGTGTGTGTGTGTGTGTGTGTTTAAATTTATTTAAAATACTATAATTTTGACTAATATTATGTTTGTTTAATTTAAAATATGCTTGATTGGCAGTGAAAGTAGCATAAAAATAAATTTTGTGCATCACTGGTGGGTTTAAATTTTTTGTAACTAAGCAAAAAATAATCTTTATTTCATTTTAAATCTACACATTTACTTTTTATAAAATCGGTTTTGATTCTAGTTTTCCCGCTTAGCTTTAGCTTAAGCCTGTGCCTACATAGATAAAAAACAAAATACCAAATAAAAACCCCAGCTAAAATTTGCAGTAATTTGACAGTATAGCAGTTCACCAGCAGGAAAACCATCACCAAAAATTTTAAAAAATATACAAAAGAAAAATTAACAATACAAAGCTAAATCTAAAGGCTTTTCCATAAATGTTTCTTAATAAAAGATATAAGCTTCAAAAATAAATAGATTATAAAAATTAAAAGAATTTGTTTTAAAAATAAACAAGCAAAATATATTGTAAAATTGATTATTGAAGAGACACCCATTTAGTCTTGCATTGCTGAGAAAAAAATGCATTCAAGAAATAATAGGAAACTTCCTTTACTTCATCTTTAACTCAACTGTTTTTTGTTAACTAAAGCATATTAATAACAGAAGAATAACTTCATGTAAATAATATAAAAATGGTAGAATGGTTCACACTGGTAATTACAAGCTATTTACTTCTTTAGCTGTTTTAAGCATTTCAACAAAATAATATTGATATGATAAATTTATACTTTTGAAATTACCATACTGTACTGTAAACCCATACTGTATTTTCATGGACATTAATTCTATACTTTGGTTTGTGTGAACCATAATTTACCATTTAAATTAAAAACCATTGCCCCCGTGCGCTCATTAATCCCAAATAATAATCACGCCTACATTTGGCCACAGGTTTTTCGCAAATGTAGCCCTGCTGATGATTGCAGTGTTCCTGGTCCATTCCCCAACGTCCAAAGCTGTTTCGAATCTCACCGCATGTATTTTCTGAACCATAAAGCTGGAATTGTCGCTGCTTTCTTTTTGAATCTTCTGGCAGCCAGGGTCTGAAAATTTTTTATTTTTAATTTCACTATGTATTACAAAAATATGCGTTGATTTTGATGTAATGCCATATCTTATCGTTATCAAGTGCTTTGGTAATATTTTATCTGAGAGCCTTGTTGTTTGTGTTCGTCTTGCACATTTTATAAAGGATTTCGTTATTAAGACTATGAAGTTATATGGAAATGCATCACAGAATTGTGGAGGTATAAGATAAAAAAAGATATTATTTAATATAAATAGAAAAGATCAGTACTTAAGAAAATGTTAATAAAACACAGATTGTTTCAAACATTGTTATCATATCACTATATTATGTATCTATAGTGAGGTTGCCAGAGTGATGTCCCTATGAGTTTCAAGCTTTTAAACTTCGAAAGTGAGCTCGGCTTTTAGGAGCTCCAGAGCAACTCATAAAGCTCTAGCACTTCGCCCTATTTTTAACTAATTTTATAAATAACTAAAAAGTAATGCCATGGATTATGTTTTTTAAATTTCTTTAAACTGTTTGTTTGGTTGTTTTTTCAACATTTATTTAAAACAATTAAAATAGTCTTAAAAACTCAAACAGAATAAGTAACTTTAAATGTATTTCAAGTTTTAAAAAACTTAAATGTATATTTGTAAAATTTGTAAATTTAGTAAAATTGTAAATGCCATACAATTAGAGCAAACAATTGCTTTTATTTTTGTCACTATAAAATATTAGGCATTTTTTATATGAAATGCAAAAAAGTCTTATTAATTCATTTAAAATTCAGTTTTTTGTTCAAATGAATACAAATTCAAATAAAGTTACATAGTTTAATTTAACAGAGAGCACTCACATATTTGTGATTCCACCAGGTTCAAACCAGTTCCAGGTTCCAGTAGAATCTTTTCCAAGACCAACAAAATAGCCATCAATTCCTCTGTCTGGAGCGTTACTGGCTCTGCTATTGGCTACACCTCGCAAAAAATTCTAAAAAAAATTAATGTAAACATAAGAACATTAAAAATAAAACAACAAAAATCTATAAAAATTTTATAAGTCCATAAAAATAAACAGATAAACTGAGATTATTTACTTGAATAGACTTGAGCTTAATTTATTTTTGACGAATAAAATTATAAATTAACCTTAGGTTTACGATTTGCTTTCCTATTACACAATGTATGGTAAGTATGGTAAGTACAATAAATATGGTAAGTACAAAAACATTTTTTACTAGAAAAAATACATGCACAAACTAGAAAATTCAAACTTTAAGCTGTTATATCTCGCTAGCGGACAGGGACTTTTTATGGTCATAGAGAATATAATCGAGCATAGCTCAGACTCTGGGTTATCATCTGAAATGGTAACAAATATTTATTAATAACTTTGTTGTGATTCGATTTCAGCCACAACTTTCATCACTTGTATTTTGAATTGTCTCGCACGCCTCTTACGCTGCGAACTCTTTCTTCTTATTCTCATATTTCTTCCTATTATATTATCATAAAAAAAAAACAAAAAAAGTTATGATGAAAAAACTTCTGAAAAAACTTTATTCCTGAACAGTAGACCTTAGTTCCTGACGCAAGCTGAGAAAACCTTATAATCGTGCTAAACTTTATCATGGGTGACGCGGGAGCGCCACGGGGCTAAATCGCCCTGTGGCGTCGCGCCAACCATTATTAGAGAACGTGGATAAATTTTGAAATTCAGAACCTTAATCTTCTTCTTCTTCTTCTTCTTATTATTATTATTATTATTATTATTAGTATTATTATTCCAACGCTCCATCCTTAAAAGCGATATTCCTCATTCGTTACTGATTGATCAAAAATAAACATGGGCTCATAAGAAAGAAGAAGGAATTACGCAACTTTCTTAGGAAGAACTTTTTTGATTTAGGTACTTGTTATCGATTTATTGATCAAAATAAAAAATTTGAAAAATAGACAAATAAAAACTCCCAACCGCACAATAACAGCCTTTTGGCAACAATAAGGATTGTACAGAGCAGACAACCAACATCCCCTCATAAAAACCGCACAAAAAAGCAGACCGGTTTTAATTGGTGGCAGAAACTGAACCAGTTCCCAGCGCCATTTGCTTCAACCGCGCGGAAATCGACGAAAACAACAGAGTACTTTTTTTAATTCTTGCATTACTGATGACAAAATTAATTTAAAGTTTTGTTTATTAAAAAATAATAATAAACGTCGGTGGCGCGGTAGCGCCACGCGCCGGTAGGTAATCATCGGTGGTGCGGGGGTGCCACACTGCAATTTAACCCACCGCACCGCGCCAACTATACTTAGAGAACGTGAGTAAATTTTGTAATTCATGTTCATCATCTTATTATTATTTTTATATTTACTTTAGAATTATAATTGCAATCATTGTCGCACAGTATTGCGCCAACTATATTTAGAAAACGTAGTTAAACTTTGTCTGGAGCGCCACTGCACCGCACTAACTATAATTAAACAAAGTGGGTAAATTTTGTAATTTAAATTCATCATCTTCTTATTATTATTTTTTATTTAAAAAGTATATCTTGGCAACGGAATGATTATAAACATATGTCATTGCGCAGTTAAAACTATAGTTTATTAGGCTATTTTTTAATTTAATTCAAAAAAAGTGGTAGACTAGCCTTGAAAAATGCTCTAAGAATAGAGCAGGAAAAAGGGGCGATTTTTCCCTGGGCGTATGTTTAGACAAAAAGATGTGGACTAGTCTGAGATGGACATTATGTGGATTATAGAAAATTTGCATTTGGTTTGGGCAGCTGCTCACTAAATAAAAATTTCTATCATATGATAATGATTTGCTTATATATTGATCTAATCACACAGCACTGTTGCATCTTTTTTGTTTGATAAAATATCAATTGAAAAAATTATACTCACAGCAATCTTTGACAAGCGCGAAATCGCCACTTTTTCAAATTTATAGTTGTTTCTTACACATACCAATATAACCTTCAAATTGAAAAAGTGGCGATTTCGCGCTTGTCAAAGATTGATGTGAGCATAATTTATTCAATTGACATTTCATCAAACTAAAAAAATGCAACAGTGCTGTGTATAACAGTAACCCTAACCCAAAAACCGCTGCAAATCTAAAAACCAGTGCTGTACTGTGTTAAACTCCGCGTCAGGCAGCGAGCGGGTGGCCGTGAAGTTTAACACCGTGCAGCACTGGATTTAAAATTGCAAAGGGTTAAATTTGTTTTTAAGTTTTATTATAATAACTTTTATGCTTATTTTATTCTAAAACCCTTCAACAAATTTTCGTCAAAAAAAATCCCAAAGGGTTAAAATTCTGGACCTTAGGTTACATAAACAACCAAATCAGAATTCTAAAATCAAGCTAAACTTTATCATAATATTTCTATTGTTCTAGTTTAATTTTAAAGGATTCTTATAATTTGATTTAATTTAATTTAATTATTTTTCAAGAAATTAAAATTAAAGTAACACATTTATAGGAAAAAGTTTAGTTTAAGTTTAAGTTGCTTAGTAAACGAGGTCTAAACTACATTGTTAAGGTTGTTCTTGAATTCATTATAATAGTTTTTTAGATTTATGTGATTTTTTATGTTAATAAAATTAAATATTCTAATATAATGGTGTGTCTTTAAAAATGACTCATTTTAATTATTAGCTCGTGAATATGTTAGTTGTCCTTTTTTTCCAATGACTGATTTGTTGGATTGTTCTTGAAGATTGTCAAAAAATCTAAACTTACCCATTCATCATAGTCGTTCACTACAACTAAGTTACCACCATACATTGCACAAGAAGATTTAGCTAAGTTTCCAGGTAATTTCACACCAGGTTTTGAAAAATAGTAGCAAATTTGCGAATTACGTAGCCATCCGGCCGGACAATCCATCCTTCCGGATATGCCTAAAAGCTTTGTTATAAAGTTTTAAATAATTCTGACGTGTTGAAAACTAAAAAATTAGATGGGGTTGAGGAAAAAAAGATGTAGTACATATAGGCAAATTAAACCAAGCTGGCCTGGAATATTGCAGTATCAGATCTAGTATTTAGCAATAAAAAAATTAAAATTTTAAACAAAAACGTTTTTGTGATTGCTCTCTTTCTGGTTACAACGGTGAAGCCTTCTGGTTACAACGGTGAAGCCTACGAAGGCTACACCACAGTGAAGTGAATTAACCACAGTGAATTAACCCTGGTGAAGTGTATACACCACAGTGGTCATAGTCAGACAAAGATAAAGTGGGACAAAGTGGGACAAAGGTTTAAGCATGCTGGTACAAAGGTTTTACCGTGCGGTAACAGTATCACGGAAAAGGGGTATAAAAAAATTAAATACTTAATTTTAGCCGTTGTTTGATCGATATACTTAATTTTATAAAGAAATGCAAATTTTTAAACACTAAAGTAACTAAATTTAGTATATTTTGTAAAAAGACGGAAATTAAAAAAAAGTCTGCGTGACAATCTATTTAAAAGAATGTCTTAACCGCAAAAGTAATCTTTTCTTGTTTCCATACAAATTAACGAGGCCAGTCAGATATAATTCACCTAAGTCATTCTCAGGTGTATTAGGTTTGACCTGAGAAAAAGATCTCAAATTTACGAAATTTTTATTAAAAACAAAATTTTGTTTCTAGGATTTTCACAAAGTTTTTCAGAAACATAAAAATCTTAAAGAAAAACTAAAAAAAAACAAAAAAATAACACCAATACAATAAAGCTAAGGTTAGTTTAAAGGTGCGATACCGACTTAAACTTTTTGTCTTCGATTTTTATTATTTTTTGTGAAAACTTTATTCCTGCCCCCAATAGCCCACAAAAAATTGGCATCGAAATAGCTCCAGTGGTTCAGAAGATATGACCTTTCAAAAATGGTGTTTTTTGACAAGTCTGTACTTGAAAGACTGCTCAATGGGTTAAAATTTAAATTACAAAATCTGCACTCAAAGAAAACGGCTACCTTCTACTTTAAATTGGTACCTTGATCGTTAAGATTGGTGCAATATTTGTCGAGATATTTTGTTTCCCGGATTTTAGGTCGATGGAGCCTTGAAAACTTGAAGCTGGAACTTGGAACCAAAAATAAGGAGCTTAGAACCGCAGGTGGGGAGCTTGGAGTCAAAAATAAAAATCGCTAAAACGTGTACCTAAGCCTAAGCGAAGCCTAAATCTAACTCCAAACCAATTTTTTCTTAAAGGCTCGAAGCTCCAATTGCTCGTGGCTCCAAGTTCCCAAAAATTTTCCATGGCTCCAAGTTCCCTGCTTGTGGCTATACAGACCCCGTACCGGAAACGCAATATCTCGACAAATATTGCACCAATATTAACGATCAAGGTATCAAATTAAAGTATAAAATAGCCGCTTTCTTTAAATGCATATTTTGTAATTTAAATTTTTATACACAGAATTTTCGAAAAACGCCGTTTTTGGACGGTCATATCTTCTGAACCACTAGAGAAATTTTGATGAAAAAATTTTTGTGGGGTATTGAGGGCAGGGGTAAGATTTCACAAAAAATAATCAAAATCAAAGACAAAAAGTTTGACTCGGTTCGGTACCGCACTTTTAAGTGCGTAAATTTATTGTGAAACTATTAAAATATTCTAAACCTGATACAGGCCGTTGACCGTTAATTGGGTACTGCGATCCTGTTAATCCTGGTTCTTGTTTCCAGGTAGAAACAGAATTTTGACCTGCTTGAACTGGCCACTGAGAGTCAGGATTATCATTGGCTCGAACTTCACAAATATACATTTGCTTGTGAGAGCAATGATCGCTATCCATACCCCAAATGTTGTCTTGATATTTTATTTCACCACAGCCCAGTTCTTTTTTGTATCCGCCCTGTCGCTTTTTTGCATGGTGGCTATTTTTAAGCCAAGGACTAAACAAAAAAAATGATATTCACTAGGTATAGTTTTATGGAAAAAAAGTTTAAGATAAAGGCTTTTTGGTCTTATGTAACTCGGTTACGTTTGCGTTTTTTGCCATTACTAAAAATAAATAAAAATTAATTAAAAAACTAACGTTATACTTTTTTTAGCATAACCATGATGCCACAAAATTGTTAATAAAGATGAGAGTAGGATTTTATTAACTTGAGTTCAAATCAAAACCTTATTAAAATAAGGTATTCAATATTATGTTTACAAAAGTATTTTAATTAATTTTTTTATATCTATTTTTTTAATATTATTAATCAAAATTTTTTTTTTTAATTTAAGGTGAAACGATACAGTTAGGATAGCCTGTTGGTTTTTGTGTATAACTCGTGTCGTACGTGACTGACAGAAGCAAACTATATGTTAGGAAAATGGGTATTTAATTTCGTTTTATTGCTAAAATTGTTGAAATAAAAAATAAAAAGAAGTGATAGTAGAGATTTCGTTACCCCGAGTAGGTGTTTTGAGGTGGTTTTGAGGTAAAACCGGTATATAGTCAAAATGCCCCCCAAGAAAAGGGGGGTCGCAACTCCCCTAGTGCCCCCCGGAGGGTCGAATTGAAAAACGGAGGTCGGATTCGTCATCAGGACTGCCAAAAACCACAGAGTACATGTTTTAAAAAAAATTGGTGAAATTTTCGCAACTGTATCGTTCTACCTTAATTTAGAAAAATAAAGTATGTGACTTTCAAAGCGATCTTGAGACAAACTTGATAAAACATTGATGTTGCATCACGAAACATTTTTCTATAACACTTATTTCTTCATTTAATTATATTTAATTATGTTATAAATTAACTTGCAGTAATAAGTACGGTCACTAAAACAACAATGGTTGTTTACTGAATTTACTAAAATTCTAAATCAATAAAATTATAATTTTATTAAATCTTTAAAAAATAAAATAAAATACTTACATAATTTTAATACCACTAGATCTACCCCAATTCCAATTGTTCTGTTTTTGTTGATAGCTTAACCCTGACCAAAATCCATCATTTTCATGACCGGCATATCGAGGTTTTATATCATTCAAATGCCTCTTAATATTGTCCTAAACCATATGGGTTTATAACAACACTTTTAAAAGTAGTTTTACAAAACACACACACACACAAACACACACACACACACAAAAGCACACACACACACACACACACACACACACACACACACACACACACCTACACACACACACACACACACACACACACACACACACACACACCCAACACACACACACACCAACACACACACACACACACACCACACACACACACACACACACACACACACACACACACACACACACACACACACACACACACACACACACACACACACACACACACACACACACACACACACACACACACACACACACACACACACACACACACACACACACACACACACACACACACACACACACACACACACACCCACACACACACACACACACACACACACACACACACACACACACACACACACACACACACACACACACACACACACACACACACACACACACACACACACACACACACACACACACACACACACACACACACACACACAGCCACACACACACACACACACACACACACACACACACACACACACATTTCAGCAAAATTTTAAGTTGGAAAAAATTATAATTTATTATTTTTAATTTTTGCTTCATTTGCAGATGTTGATGAATGTCAAACGTAATGTTTTGGTCCTAATAAAATATGCAAAAACTCATGTGGAAGCTAATGCAAACAAGAATACATAATGGCAGATGATTTTCTTAGTTGCGTTGTAAGTTATTTGATTGTATTTTTATGTTTCAATGTTTTATTTTTTTATCTTGTGCCTTTATATATATATATATATATATACAAACACTCAAAACACAAACAGCCACGCAAGTAGAGTTTTTAGCCACATACCCACTCATTGTTATTTTCAACTATCACAAGGTCGGCACCCATTTTAGTGCATATTTCTTGCGCGTCATGATAATTTTTACGCCTTTCTGGAGAAGAAGTCAGATAACATTTTGGTCCCAATCGAAAAAACCCCAATGGACACCCATATTGTTTGAATATATTTTGATTTCCTGGATTCAATGGATCAGTGGGCCATTTGTTTTCAGGATTATTTGGTTGAAAAGGTTTATTTTGATTGTTGAGATCATTTGGTTTAAATGATTGATTCGGATATAGTGGATTATTAGGTCCTCCAGGGTATGACGTCCAAGGATTTTTTGATTCTATGGGTCTATTAGGATTGTTAGGAGCCACAGTCATTTGTCCACCTGGATATCCTGTCCAACGATTATTTGGATTACTAGGCCCATTAGGATTGTATGGGTGATTAGGTCCTTTGGGATAGGTAGAGTTGTTAGGATTGTTTGATCCTCCTGAATATGTTCCCCAAGGATTATTTGGTCCACTAAGCTGATTGGGATTGTTGGGATTATTAACTTCACCTGGCTTATTTGGATTATTAAAGTTGTTGGGATCATTTGGTCCTCCAGGATATGTTGACCAAGGATTATTTGGTCCGCTAGGCCTATTTAAATTGTTAGGATTGTTTGGTCCTCCTGGATAAAGAACCCAGAGATTATTTGGTTCATTAGGCCTGTTAGAATTGCTTGGGTCATTGGGTCTTCCTGGTCTATTAGGGTTGTTAAGATCGTTTGGTCCTCCTGGATATGTTGTCCAAGGATTGTTTGGCTTATTTGAATTGTAAGGATCGTTTGGTCCGCTTGGTTTATTTGGATTGTTGATATGGTTTGGGCCTCCTGGATATATTTTCCATGGATTATTAGGATTATTAGGTTCACCTGGTCTGTTAGGGTTATTTGGATTGTTAGGTCCACCGGGATAGGTTGTCCAAGCATTATTTGGTCCAGTGGGTCTGTTAGAATTGTTAGGATTATTAGGAACAGCTGGTCTATTTGGGTTGTTGGGATCGTTTGAACCGCTGGGTTTATTTGGATTGTTGGGATCGTTTGGTCCTCCTAAATATGTTGGCCAAGAATTACTAGGCCCGTTAGGCCTGTTGGAATTATTAGGATTATTTGGTCCTCCTGGGTTATTTAGGTTGTTAGAATTGTTTGGTCCACCTGGATATGTGGACCATGGATTGTTTGGTTCATTAGGTCTGTTAGGATTGTTGGGATCATTAGGACCACCTGGTCTATTAGGATTATTTAGATCGTTTGGCCCTCCTGGGTATGTTGTCCAAGGGTTGTTAGATCCATTAAGTCTGTTAGGATTGTTGGGATCATTAGGACCACCTGGTCTGTTAGGATTATTTGGATCGTTTGGCCCTCCTGGGTAGGTTGCCCAAGGATTGTTAGGTCCGTTTGGTCTGTTAGGATTATTAGGATCATTTGGTCCACCTGGCCTATTAGGATTATTTGAATCGTTTGGCCCTCCTGGATATGCTGTCCAGGGGTTATTTGGTACATTAGGGCCATTTATATTATTAGGATTATTAGGTCCACGTGGCCTATTAGGACTGTTAGGATTATTTGGTCCTCCCGGATATAAAACCCAAGCATTATTTTGTCTGTTTGGTTCGTTTGGATTGTTAGGATTATTTGGTTCATTAGGTCTTGATTCCCAAGGATTACTTGCAGAGTTAGGTTGATTTGGGTTGTTAAGATTATTTCCAGGCCATGTCGCCCACCAAGAACTATCAGGATTCTGAGTTTGAGGCGGTTTTCGTATTGTTGTTGTCCATATAACAGTGTTTGGTGTATTAGGCCTTGATGGAAATCTTGTTGAAGGAATAAAAGGGTTATCTATAATTTTAGTGGTTGTAATAAAGACTGTACCCGGCTTTGCAGGCTGAGGTGGAAACTGTGTGCTAGGAGGGTCTGTGACAGTTTTTGTTACAGTAACATATGATATTGTTTGAGTGACTGTTTGAAACACAGTACCAGCATTTGAAGGATGGGGAGTGGCTGGGCCTCCGTTTGCTGAATGTGTAATAGTTGCGGTTGCTGTAGCAGTTATTGTTGGGGTGGCTGGATTAGGAGTCATCGTGAATGTCCTTGGCGGTTCTGTAATTGTTGTAGTAACAGTTTGGAAAATAGTTGCAGGGGTAAAGCTAAAACTGGATGATGGAGCAAAGCTGCTTGAACTAGAAAATGGACTACTAAATGACGATGTAAAAAATGAAGAACTAGGTGGAACAGTGAACGATGATGATGAAAAGAAAGATGAGCTTGGTAACGTAAATGATGAAGTGCCCTGTCTTTGTATTTCAGGGGTGGGCTTAGGCGTTGTTGACGTTGTAGTGGTTGAAACTGTTGTTGTGTCAGGTGGAAATGTAATTTCAACTCCATCTAAAAATAATTATGAAATGTAATTTTAAAATCTAAATTTTTTTTTTAAATTTTGTATTGTTGCTGCAATATTTTAAAAACTTGATTATAAAGTGCGTAGAAGTTACTTGTTTGCTTTACGCTAAAATTTACAATATTTTCAATTTATCCCGTTCTTCACTTTTTACACAAATAGCTCAATATAACAGAAAATTATAATTATCATTACAAAAAAAATAGTAATTTAAATAAAAGTATGCAATTCTGTCGTCGATTGTAAAAATCCTTATGGCGCCAAAGCGATAGGATCTGTTATACTCTTGTTTTGCGGCCGGTGTCGTAGAATATATCTTCCCCCCATTACAGATCTTCCCCCCGGAAGATTTATTCTGGTTCACGCCAGAACAGATCTTCCCCCCTCAGAATATTTATTCCCCCCTGTGTTAAAGCATACAGCAAAAATTTGCATAAAATTCTTAACAGAGAGGGAAAGATTTATTCTGGTGTTCACTCTAGAATAAATCTTCCCCCTTGTTATAAATCATGTAAAAATTATTTGAATATTAAAAACAACATTATTTTTTGTTTTTTGCATCATTTCGTTTTTTTTCTTTTAATAAAAAAATTCATAAAAAATACTCGAGGTTTCAGATCAAAGAATTGGTAATAAACACAAAAAAATAAATTTTATTCTAATCAAACATTTGAGATGTCCGAAATATTTAAAAAAAAGGACTTTTTAAATTAACACCTTTTGAATGTTTTACTGAAAATTAGGATTTCGATCCCATAAAGCTAAAATGTGAACCCTAAGCAAACCTAAGCAGAAAACTTAAATTCAAAATATTAACCGTTTAAAATATTAAGCAACATATTATGAAAAAACTTAAAACTCGTAAGGAAAGTTTGGCGCGCCATAAAAAATACATTCTGCATATCTTTGGAAAATATCACTTCCTGATTAAAGACAAAAAAAAACTTTTTTCCTAAGCCTAAGCAAAACCTAAAAATCAACCTAAACAACCAAAAAAATAACAACTTTAAACCTGTTTAATGTTGAATTAACTGCTGAACATGAAAAAGATTTTTTTGTTTTTGTATTGACTTTTAAATAAAAAAACTAAAAACTTATGGATACTCATAATCTAATTTTTTTCTTCTTCTTATTTCAATTTTTGTCTATATGTTATGTTTTATAAAAAGCAAAAACTGAAAGGTAAATAATGAATCAAATACTGATCGAGAAGAAATTAAACTGGTGTCATTTTTTCATGTCTTTTCTTATTATACTTTGTCTTAAAAATTGATAAACTTTAAAAAAAAGTCTTTTCACGATATTAATTTTCTTAAAAAATATTCAGTTTATTTAATTATGGCATATTTTTTACATACTAAAACAAACGAACTAATTCAAACGTATTTTTTTATCTCCGAAAACCAACTAAATAATACTTAATTATTAATGTCAGTGCTCAACTGTTTTTTGAATTAACAACATTTTTAATTTAAAGCTAAAGTTGATTTATATAAAAATACAAAAAACAAACTATTTTTTTCTAAATGTAACATTTTAACTTTCGGTGTTAAAAATTATGTTTTTAAAAATCGCCCTAACAAATTCTCGCGTATCATTTTTGAAATTTATGCAAATTTTTGAGGGGGGGAAGATTTACTCTGGTGTTTGAAGCAGAATAGATATTCCGGGGGAATAACTATTCTGAGAGGGGAAGATCTATTCTGGCGTAAATCAGAATAAATCTTCTGGGGGGAAGATTTATTCTAGAGCGCACCAGAATAAATCTTCCGGGGGGAAGATCTATTCTAGAGTGCACTAGAATAAATCTTCCGGGGGGAAGAAAAATAGGGGGAAGATCTATTCTGCGACACCGGCTATGGGGTCACTAAAGCAAGAAATTTGTAATCAAGAATTTGTGGATGAATTAAAAATAATTTTGTTCCCAAAGCAGCCTTTGTAAATTTGACCAGAGACGCGATAAGCCAGACCAATGTAAAATTAAGTAATTATAAATTGATTTTTTAATTAACTTAACACCTTGAAAATCAGTTTATTATTACTGCATTAATTGTTAATCAATAATTAAGATTACGTTACTGTTTAAATTATAGTCTTGAGTTTTGCCACGTTAAACGTAAAGTTACAGATTAATTTTAAAAAAACGCATTAAAATAAAAATTTAATTCTTAATTTGAAATTTTTATTTGTCAACAAAAAACCTAAGAACTTCCAAATGTATTTGGATTTTTTTTAATCACAATGCTTTGATAATACTGATTATTTTTTAAAAATTTGTGACTTACCTCGACCGACATATTTGTAAGTGAACTCTTTCCCTCTTTTGTAGCATTTAAATATAAGTTCTCGCTCTGGAAGAAACAACGCCGGTGCTTCAGTATTAACCGGAATACAATGTTCAGTGTTTTTTTCACAACAATCTAAAACGAAGCTTAAATATAAATACTCAATTTAAGTAATATAACAATTTGGATATTTAATGTTTGTATAAACTAAGTTGAATTTTGACTAAGAGTTTTGACGCAAAAAAACTGATCTATTTTTTGTGATAGGTAATTAGATCACGGCTATACTCCATGGGTATTTTACTCTCTGGGGATTTCATTACTCCGTGGAGATCAAAAATCCCAGGTATAATAGAGGTCAAATTTTTTTATGCGCTCATTGGTTAAAAGTGATTCTAGAGCGTAATAATTCTTCCAAGATCTTTAACACTGAACAACTTTTGTGTAAGTTGAAGGGTTTTGACCACTGTCTTCTTTTCGATGTAAGTATAACTGGCATCTTACAATAAGGCCACATATTACTGTATAGTTATAATGCATATCATGCTCGATGCTGGTTATATATGATGAGCATTGTAGATAAGATTTGTCAATTAAAATCACTTTGGTTATTAAAGATAACAATAAACCTATTATTGTTGTCTTTGGTGCTGGCTGAGTCGTTAAATGCCTGACTTAAATATTTTTCCTCTGATGCCTTATGAATTTTGCCACTGAAATTTTATTAAAAAAATATAATTTTAAGAAATTTTTTAATTGTTAAAGAAAACAAAATTGTACTTTCCATTGTGGAAAACAAAGCTAACCAATTTAATGCATAGTATTTAGAGTGGTAAGTAAAAACTTATTAGCTGTTACAAAACTTGTAGCCGAAAAAAAGTAAGTTAGAGCCATAAAAAATAGGCACAGGCTTGAACTTTGGCAAATGGAATGGCTTATTTTATGTTAGGTATTGTGGGACAAAGGACTGCAGCACTAATGAAGTCACTTATTAGCGCTTTTGTACGATAAGTAGTAAAGCTACTTTTGTACCATTAGTAGGCACGGCTTTCAAAACTACCTACAGTAAGTTGGAGACAGGTTACATATAAAGCGAAACTGTTTTGAGAGCAGCCAAGAGGCAGAGTGGAAGCAAGTAGGAGGCAGCAGTAATGTATTGAAGGCTGATTTAAGACAGGTCAAAACAATTAGAACTGCCTTGAAGGCAAGTGGGAGGCAGGTGACGCTGTTTTCGCTTTCGCTGTTAAAGCATGTACGTTTTAGGAGACAGGTAGCTAACTATGTCTCCAAGGCTTGTAGTAGGCAGGTCAAAACCGCTGAATTTTAAATGAAGTTATGTAGGAAGCCGTGAGGAAACAGGTATGAAGAAGCACAATTTGTGATGGAAGCAGCTACATTGCAAGTTTTGCTGCTTCTTACCTATCTATTTGCCTCCTACTTGCCTTTATTATAAAAATAAAGACCTCTAAATTGCCTTTTATCCTGTTTTAAGCTGATTTAGTTGCCTTTTACCTGCCTTTTATGATGTTTTGGCTTTGTTTTGTTTTGGCTGTCTCTACCTTTGTTTTTCGTCTGCTTCTAGGAATTATTTTGCTGCTGTAGAAAGCAGGAAAAAACCTTTCCACCCAAATTAGCCACCTGTCCTTACTAATAATTGACAGATACACAAGAAAACACCATTTTAACTGCTGCAGCCCTCCCAGGCAGCACTACGCCTACAGCGCGGTAAACAATAGACATCTTAAGGAAAGATTAAAAATATGTTTCTGAATTCTGAAACGTTATTAAATCAAAAATTAAAAACATTCGTTTTAATATGTTTACTTAGTTCGATAGACATTTAGCAGGCGTTATTTATGTTATATCATAATCTCTGTTAAATGTAGAGATGACATACGTGTTAAATTAAGCGCAATGTTGGTTTGAAGTCCTTTTTTATTTCTTGTTTCCTGGCATGTTCGAATGTACCAGTCGCTCCTTTGCTTTCCGTCGATTTTTATTAGCCGCCCATCCGGATCGATGCAAGCTGAAACGATAGTTAGCATAAACATGAAAAAGATGTTGAACAAAGTCCTTATAAAAAAATGTAAGCACTGAGACTGCCGATAGAAATTAAAATTTCACACAAAAATGATTTTATGTCAGATAATATATAAGAAATTAAAGTAGAAAAAATCTGCTCAAAAATGATTAAAATAAAAAAAAATTGAGGTGAGCAAACAATAGATTTGATTTCTAAACAAATTTCAGTAGAGTATAAAATTTAATCATAGCTATACACCAATACAATTATTTACTCAATCAACCAAAACGCTTAGCGAAATATGCTCGTTTCAAAATTTTTTCCAATCTCACTTATTTTAAACGGACTTTAGTTTGCAAAGTTTATTGAGTAAAAATAATAAGATATTTTTTTATTTAGATTTGCATTATTTGTATATTACATTTATTAAACTGTATTTTATCAGGATAAACATTTAGTCCGCAGACTATATTTTCCTATGTCACGTATTTTTAGCAAATATTTTCAATCATTATCGGTCTTTTTTTAAATAATTTTTTTTACCAATTAGAAATATTAAGTTTTATGATATGTTTGACTGAGAGGTGAAGACAAATTTTTTATATTGTTCCTAAAATATTAGTCGACGCCATTAAGAGGACCGATTATCACTATGCGTTTTTTTTCCTATTTATTTGATGAAAACACTAATAAGACAACAGATATTTTTTAATCTTGTCTTTTGACAAAAAAAAACAGAATTATTAGTAAAATTTTATTCATTCTTATGATAATACTTATATAAATTCAATATTAATCTTTTTTAACTTTTCCCTAAATAGTTGATTAAATACTAATAAACGGCGTCCAATAAAGGAAATTCTAGTTTAAAATAACTTTACCATGGTATTTTTGACCTTATAACGACGCTTCTAAAATTAAAAAAACATCAAAAGAATGATCATCAATACTTTTTTTGGTTTTGGTCTTTTGGTCGCTTTTGACTTAACCTATTAAATGTGCCATTTTGTTAATACTTCACCTATTCCTTCGACAACCAGTCCTTTTTCTGTTTCCATACATTGCATGCGATAAGTTTTTATGACATCATAAGATTCGCCCGCTTCTCTTATTTTTCCATCAAGATCCAGACAGGCTAAAATTAAAGTTTTTCACATTTTTTACATTTCGGTCAGCTGGGTAGAAAATTTAGTTTTTCCCCTTAACGGCTTTGTCCAGTTCTTGGTTTATTCTATTTATTAAACAATTAAATTTACATATACGCGATTTATATTACATAACTGTGCAAATAATGAAAGTCAAAATAATTAACCAAATTTTTGCAAGGTTTATTTTCTTTAAAAGAAATAAATAAGAAAATATCATGAAATAGATAATATAAACGTGTAAAATATTTTTATTAATTAAAGAATCATAATAAATAAAACTAATATGAAAAGAACTCAGTTTTTTTTTAATTATTTTTTAACGTAAGTTTGCAGTCTTGTAACCCAGCCTACCTAACACATATATTTAGTGAAAAACATTTAGTGTGACTCTTGCATATATTGTGTCTAACACAGAAGTGTGAATATTTTAAATAATACAACATTATTTAAAAGTAATGCTGTTTTTTATCAAAGGATCGTATTAAAAAACTTTAAGACTTAAAAAGTTAAATAAGCAAAAGCACTCTATTGCAGGTAAAATACGTTAAATACAGGTGCAGTTTTTAGCAAAAATCGTCAAAATATATTTTTTTTAATTTAAATCATTTTGTTTGTTATGGTTGGCTCCGTGTTATCTACTGTTTGAAACAAGTATTAGTTTTATAAAATTGCCATAGATTTTTCGCAATACTAGAAAACCTGAGCGGACCATTTAAAATTGTGCGGTTTTAATACTTTTTATTAAAACAAATTGGACCGCCTTTATTTTTACTAATACCCACCTTTTTCCAAAATATAGAAAAAACACAACTTTAGCACATAAAATTATGCACTTTTGTTCCAAACTGAGTAATTTAATAATAAATTGTTAAAATAAAGTATTAAGTTTTCAATATTATAAACCGATTTTACTGAAAGTTTTAGGGTATCTGACTTAATTTCAGCCAGGCCTTAATTTCGGCCACCAATTTAGGAATTAGAAAATTGGCTTATTTTTAAAACACAGAAGAACTAGCACAAAAGTAATTGTTGAAACTGTCAAATGTTGAATAAAGTGTTTTTTCAAAAGTTTTTTATTTTTGTTATTCTACATTATCAATATTTTTATACAAAAAGTAATTTTTTGTGATTTTCTTAATTTTTGCTTTGTGTTTAAACTGCATCAAATTTAGAAAAAAGCAATATATAACCTTAAAATATCTTCTATTTAAGGCTCAAAGTTTTCAATTTTCATGTTTTGATATTTTCTTCAAAATCACTTTGCAATGCGTTTAACTAACTGCGTATTTTAAGATTACGTTAATTTCGGCCACCTTGAAATTTAGGTGAAAAAACCTGCCGTTTTTTTCTGTTTTTAAATATCATTGTACTACCGTATTTATAAAAAAATTTTTTTCTCGTTTGTCTTTTTTTGACGTTTTTTAAGCCAAAAATAAAAATTGAACAAAAAATACAAGTTATTAAAACTTGTTTTTTAAGGTTTTAACATAATTATTTAAAGTCTTGCTAATAACTATTAAAGTTTGCAAACGGAAAAAAATTAAGTAATATGTACCAAGAATAATACTAAGGATAAACTTGCAACCTTTAAAAAATTTTATGGATCGTTTTGGCAATAGATATAGCCAGTTTTTTTCTAGGTGGCCGAAGTTCATGGCTCGCGCCTTAATTTCGGTCACTATAAAAAAACAACCTCCACGGATCTTTAAGTGTAGAAGAAATTTTAAAATTTTCCACTGGAAAAACAAAAATAGTATCGTTTGATTTTTAGACCAAATTTTGGGTCGATTGGAAAACCAGAAAAAACTTATCCAAAAAATAAAAAAGGTGGCCGAAATTAAGTCAGTTACCCTATATTGTCTTATAATTAAATGTTCGATTGAATATTGCAAATTATACAGGCCAGCTAGGTTTTATTTGCATGATTGAAAAAATTCCCATCTATTAAAAAAAGGAAATTTTATTTGTTTGTGGAGACATTCAAATTGTTTGTCTTGTATTGCTTTTATTTAGATGATAACTATTTTTGAGTTCTTATTTTTTATGAAAATAACTCCATAAATTCATTTATTTGCAAAATTATTTTTATGATTGGTTAAAATTCATTTTTTAGATAATTTACCTATGATGATTAATCCACCTTCAGTGCATTCATATCTGTAGAATCCTTGATTAAACTTGTCTCCTATATTATGTCCTTTGCACTGGTCAGCTAGAATAAAGTTATAAAAATACAACAAAAAAAATCATATTTTACGTTACATTTTATGTGTATTTTACCTGAATTGAAAAACTTATACTTTTTTATAACTGTTTAGAGTCGCTCAGAAAAAGTCAAAAGGCGGTTTAATAACAAGCCGCCAGATCTATCAGTTTTTGATTAAGTAAAAAATTTTGTTTTTAGTGCTTTTTTTTAATTAAAATTAATTTCTCTGAAATGACCAATTCTAATTCATATGTCGCGTGTTACAAAACTATTATCAAACTCAAACAATCGTACCACAGGAACGAGTTATTTTTAATTTATTCTAATGCCTTTCAACTAAATGTAATAAAACAAATTAGAAATATCAAGAATACATGAAAATTGATTAATAAATTAATTAGTTTTCATGTATTATTGGAAACATTTTTTTTATAATCTAATGTATTCGATTTTTGGGTTTGATCAAAGCAAATCTTTGGTCACTTACGTGTGGCGACATATTTAAAACGACCTCCTTCGTTGCATTGAATATCAAACCCCTTATACTTTTTACTGGGTGCTTGTTCGCCAATCAGCACAAAAATATCATTTTCAAAGCATCCTAAAAATAACCAAAGAGCTACAAATCCGGTAATTAAATACCAATTGATTTTTAGTGCTTTAGAAGTAATCATAGCTTTACGTAAATTAAAACGGAATAAATCTATTATTGATAAAACAGCGGCGTTTCGACACTAAATAAAAAAGGTAATTTTACGTTAGTGGGTAACAACATTAGTGGTTTTTACCCAGTAACGATAATTTATACTTTTTGTGTACAAAAAAATTAAAATGTCAAAAGAACTAAATTAAATTAAAAGCATTTCATTCAGGTCCGTAGCCAAGGAGGGATTGGGGGATTAATCCCCCCTCAAATTCTGGGAAGGCAAAAAATTTTGTAAGGGTCCCCCTCTGGTTTTTCTAAAAATTAGAGAAAAAACATTTTTTTCATAATAATTCTGCAATGTATTAAGGCTATCTAAAATACATAAAATAAGAGTGATTTAAGATCATCAAATCTTTTATGTACAACAATAAGAAATATTCATAATTCAAAAAATTAATGCGGTAAGTTTAAACATACTTTTATTTTTATTTTGTTTAAAAATATTTGCATAACAGCGGCAGTATCAAAGAACAGGAAGCAAAGATTCTTTTTAAAGTAAAAAGTAAAATTGGATTAATGCCTTAAAACAAGATTAAAACAAACAAGATTAACAAGAAAACAAGAAAACAAACAAGATTATAATCTGTTTACCAATGACGTCAACCTTCCCATCAAGACAAATGTATCTGAAACCATTAGGTTTTTTCTGAATTTTGTCGAACTCCTCTCCGCTTTCATATATGTCCTTCTGGAATCTACATTTCTGGTCTCTTGCACCTAAAACATATTTGCACAACTATTACTATAACAAAATGCAAAAAATATTATGCTTTGTATTGCTCAGCTTCATGTATCCAACTGCGTCCCTTAGTCCCTTTAAAATAAAGGTCTGGAAAGTTCGTTTGCAACAGTTGAATTCTTTTGTTTTTTTTATTTGAAAAATAGCACCAAAAATATTAAGGTACTGCTCATTATACTGAAGGTACACTCAGCTGCGCGCAATCTATTTCCATGCATATTAAACGAAAATTTATGCAATTTTTTTATTTTGTGACTGTGGGATTTTTATTTTGACCAGTGGAACCAATTTCAATTCATAATAATTTAAGAAGAATGTATTTTTCCTTTAGCACGTTTATGCTTCTGTTAAAAAAGTATGGTAGTGAACTTAGCACACGGAACTAAGATTAGTAATGTTTCCATTTTTAAATATCATGCTCTAAAGTTCCGGTAAATCAAAACAACAAAGTGGAATATTATTTGCATTTTTAAAACTATTTTTATTGTTTTTAATATGTTTTTTTTAATTTTTATTGAATTTTAATCTACACGAAAATTTTAAGAAAATAATATATTGTATCATCAAATCGAATGCCACCAGAAAGCGTCATATCTAAAAAAAACAAAGTTTTTTTGCAGAAAACTCTTTACAAGTCATTTTTAAATATATAAGCATATTTTAAATTGCACTAAATTTCTGATAATAATTGAAAACTGCAAATTTTAATGAATATTGGTTCATAAATAAACGATTTCTAAATTACAAAAATGTTCAAGAAATTTATTTTTAAATATTTAAAATGACTCAAACAAAAACTCAAAACAAAAAAAAGATATTTTGATTTGCAAAATATAATGTCTGATTGTTTAATGTTGATTTAAGTTTGAACCAATTAATTAATATGTTTTTTTTTATTTTTACAGAAACTATCGCAATTTATGCTTGTTAAATGTTTTATAATTGCTAACTGCTTGAAATACTTGAAATAAAAAATAAAATGCACATTATTACACTAGGAAATTTGAAATCAACTTATCTTTTAAAGAAATGACAAAAAGTTAAAGGGATAGTTTTAAGTTAATATCAGATTATGAATTTTATGAAAAAACCTCTGTTTGCTAGATTTTACGCTTCCGGGAAGCCTTTAAGATTAATTACTCTTTAATAATCCATAAAATAAGCCCAAAAATAGAACGGAACTTTGGAGCTCCGGAGGTTGCTTTGAAAACTAAAAAAACCAAAAATCGAAGCTTCAAGGAAAATCACCGCTTAACAATATTAATCCTTTGCTATTGTTATCGCTGTTCAAACCCGGAGTGCATTTCGCGTCTCGCGTTTCAGTGTGTACTACTAAAGATTAAATAATATTAACCCTTTACATTTATCATCGGTGTTCAGGCGCAAATTGCATTTCGCGTCTCGCGTCTTAGTGTATATGGACGGTTGGTGGTGCAAAATGAGTACAGTTTAACATTACGCGCTGTAATGACGCGCAGTTTGCGTTTGGTACAAGCTTATTGGAATTAAAAATTACGCAGGGTTGAGCTAACGATAAAACTTTATCCAAAAATATCTGTAACGGTACCTATTGGTTTTATTTTAATTGCTGTCAATTCGTCAAAAGGAGGTTCGTCTAACAAGTTTTCAATCAACACGTTGTATTTTTCACTCACACTAGACAAGTCAGAGCTATCCAAAGATTGAGCGTTGACAAAAATCCAAGCGATAAGCTCCGCTATCAATAGTTTACACAGTAAAAACTTCAGCATAATACGTTAGATGATAACAAATCGATAAGATCGCTATTTTATCATATCAATATTATAAATAGAATAACGTTATAAAAAGCTGAAATATATCAGAAATAAATGGGTTTGGTGTCAGTTTTGAAATAGAGACAAACATTGCGTGGTTTATTACCCTACCTTCTGCTGCTGTGCAATTTTAAATTCTCCACCCTCCAATTCAGTGACAAGCATACAATTCCACACTTTTAAATTCCTACAGCTTAGTAGTCTGATTTTCAAGTACGGACCAACGTTTTTTCACACTTTTTTTTTGCTTCACAGTTTCATTCATTTTTTTCTCATAATTCCGAAAATCCAAGCGGCAGGCTAATATATAAAACAATGCGCTATTTTTGATTCACTAAGAGGTGTTACTTGCACAATAAATATTGGGAAATAAAATATTTATTGACAATAAATTTAAAATGCATTTGGTGGTGTTTACAAATAAAAACAATGGTAAGGTAACATTGCGAAATATTTGGCATTTATAAAAATAGCTTAAACAATTCAAGCAGATATACCATAAAGAATTTTTAAAACGTATTTTTGTGTAAAAATTATTTGAAAACGCGGATTCCATAAAATTTCATGAGATTATTTTTTTTGTTTTATTTGCCACCATTATAAAGTTTATATTTATAAGTCATAGGAGAAAACATATTTGAACGTAGCATCCGCCTTGCACGAAATATTACACTGTGCAGGCGCTGCTATACGAAGCATAACATTTTAATCTCCCACATCTTATAAAATCAATTTTTTTTTAATTAATAAAACTATTTTTTAAAATTTTTTATTGTTTTAGGAAAAATATTAACTCGGTGTTGACAAAATATAACAGTTTATAATTGGTTAACAAAAAATAGTTTCATTAATTTTCTTTTAAATATTTAATATTGTTTTTTAGCTTCGTTCAACAAAATGTTTTTCTATGACATGATAGTAATTATTTAAAACTATATTTTTAACAACAGAATTTTAAATATTTTTTAAAACATTATAAGTCCTTCTTATCTTTTTTTTTAATTCATTTTAGATTTTTGTATTAAAAAAGTCATAAGCATAAACAGTTGGCCGATAATTCCAAATAAAGTTCTAAACAAAAAAAACAACAAATATTCTTAAGGTCTGTCCAAGCAGTTTTACGTTTACTACATCGAAAACCGCTTAAAGTACAAAGCAAAACTTACCTACAATGTATGTATATTATTTGCAAAAAATTTAAGAATGCCATAATAATCATTTTTTACAATAAAACAATTACACAAGTTAGTTTTAGTTCTTCTCGTTGGAAAAAATGGGTATTAAACAATTTTTGCTTACAATAATCTTTGACAAACGCGAAATCGCCGCTTTCTAAATTTAAAAGTTGTAATATTATGTGTATTAACACAACTGAAAATTAAAAAAAGTAACAATTTTGCGATTGTCAAAGTTTGCTGTGAACAAGATTTTTTCAATAACCATTTTTTCCGAATAAAAAAAAACTAAAATTGCGTTGTGTAATTGGTTCACCGTAAAAAAGATTATCATATGATCCATATTTTTTTAAGTGAGCGACTGAACATGTCAGATGCTAATTTACTACATTTCACATACGCCCACCTCCTACAAAACCCGAAAGCTATCTAGAAGCGACAAATCTAATAGGCACCTTGCACTAGGACTCAGTTTATACATGAAGTATGCAATATAACATAGCGAGTCACCATAATGGATAATTTCCGTATCTCCTACTTATCCCTATCTATAAACCGAGTTCCAGTGCAAGGTGCCTATAAGCCATGGGGTTTTTGCATTATAAATAGACGTAATGTGTGTGTGTGTGTGTGTGTGTGTGTGTGTGTGTGTGTGTGTGTGTGCGTGCGTGCGTGCGTGCGTGCGTGTGTGTGTGTGTGTGCGCGTGTGTGTGTGTGTGTGTGTGTGCGTGCGTTCGTGCGTGCGTGCATACGTGCGTGTGTGTGTGGGTGGGTGTGTGTGTGTGCGTGCGTGCGTGCGCGTGTGTGTATCTGTGTGTACGTGTGTTTGTGTTTGTGTCGGTCTGTCTGTGTGTTCCCTAACTCCTCTCTAACCACCCAACAAATTAAAGTGAATGAGGTATCGTTGGAAAGCTTATACCTCAGGGAATGTCGTAAGGAAGTTGAAATTTTGAAACAACTTACATGGACATCTTTATACTGGAATACACGTTTTTGCCAAAGGGGGGAGGGACCCTACGGATTTTGGAACTTAAAAAATTTTTTGTTCAGGAATTGGCTCAAGTTTATTGGAAAAAGTAATTAAACCAGAATGTAAAGCCAGAATATCATGTTTTTTGGAAAAATGAAAATGGAAATCTTTATAATGGACAACGTTTTTTCACTAAAGAAGGAATGACCTTGCTCCCCAACCATAAAAGGGATTGTGCTAAATGAGATATCATTGCGAAGCTTACATACAGTCCGGGGAATGTCATAAAAAGGTTGACTAATTTTGAAAAATTTTGCATGGGCATGTTTAGCCTGGACAACACATTTTTGCAAAAAGGGAAACCTATGGACTTTGGAAACTGAAAAATTTTTTGTCTTTTAATTGGCTCAAACTTATTGATAAGAGTAATCAACTAATGTAAGACCAGAATGTCATGTTTTTTTTGAGTAAGATTATCTTGGACATCTTAATGCTGGACAACGTTCTTTTCACTAAAAAGGGGAACGACATTCCTCCCCAACCAGAAAAAGGATTGGGTTAAGAGAGATATCACTGCAAAGCTTACAGACTGGGGAATGTCATAACGGTCTTGAAATTTGAAAAAGCTGCATAGACAACCTAAAAAGGGACAACGCATTTGCTTGGAGTTAGGAAGTTGAGAATTTTTTGTCGTTGAATCGGCTTAAACTTATTGGTTAGAGTAATTAGTCAATAAAAAGCCAAAAAGCCGGAATATGGTGTTTTTTTAGAAAGATGAACATGAACGGCTTTATACTGGATAAAGAATTTTTCACCAAAAAGAGGATAGACCCTTCTCTCAAACCGCAGAACAAATTCGGTTAAATGGAGTTTTGTGGAAAAGCTAACAATTTGGGAAATGTCATAAAAGGGTTAAATGTTAAAAAAAAATAACATCGAAATTTTTAATCCGGACAACACATTTTTACCGTTGGAGGCCCTATATATTTTAAAAATTTCTTCTACTACTAATTTTTGCTATTTCCATTGATATTATTACCAATCGATTTATTACCAATAGTAAATAAAAAGCCAGTCTATCATTTTTTTGGAAAAATCAACATGAACATATTTATGATGGAGAACGAATTTTTTTCAAAACTTCGAATGGACCTTCCTTATAAACTACAAAAAGGATGGAAAGCTTACAATTCAGAGAGTTTCATAAGGGGGTTAAATTTGAAAAAATAACATGGACATCTGTATGGTGAACAAAGAATTTTTTTCCAAGAAGACGGAAGAAGAGCATCCTTGCTAACTACTGAATGAAGTGAGTTAATTAAGATATCATTGCAAAGCTTACAATTCAGGGAATTATCATATAAGGATTAAATTTCAAAAAATTAGCAAGTAAATCTAAGAAATACAGATATAATTATTTGTCAGCCGTAGGGCTGACACGGGCTACTTGTTTGAAAAATGATAGTTTTATTTTTTGCTTTTTTTACAATGCATTTTATAATTCGATTTGCAATTCGCTTTTTTAATAATGTTAATTTTATATTTTTATTTTTTCATTTAAAACAATTATAACAATAATGATCTGGTTGGCAGTTCTCTATGGTGTATGGTGAACAAAGAATTTTTTTCCAAGAAGACAGAAGAAGAGCATCCTTGCTAACTACTGAATGAAGTGAGTTAATTAAGATATCATTGCAAAGCTTACAATTCAGGGAATTATCATATAAGGATTAAATTTTAAAAAATTAGCAAGTAAATCTAAGAAATACAGATATAATTATTTGTCAGCCGTAGGGCTGACACGGGCTACTTGTTTGAAAAATGATAGTTTTATTTTTTGCTTTTTTACAATGCATTTTATAATTCGATTTGCAATTTGCTTTTTTAATAATGTTAATTTTATATTTTTATTTTTTCATTTAAAACAATTATAACAATAATGTTCTGGTTGGCAGTTCTCTAAAATAAGAATTTGCTTATTTGTGGACGGAAATTAAGGTAAATTTGCAGTTTCAAAGTACTATCAAAATTTTAAGGCCGTTTTGAACACGCTATATTATTTTAAAATAAAGTTTTTAAGGGTTTTTGCTAAAACCCTTTTGTTTTCTGATTTGTCGCTACCTTGTGGCATTTTGGTTTAGTCAACATATTTTTTGTCTAAACATTCGTACAGTATAAAATTGTCATTTTTTCCTGCTCTATTTTTGAAGCATTTTTCATGGCTAGTTTTTTTTGGGAGAAAAACATTAAAAAAAAGATTTAAAAAAAATTAAATTTTTTAAAAAATAATTTCATCACTTTTTTTATTAAACGCAACGGCACGGTAGAAGCGACAGCGCGGTCGCGACAGCCGCCGCGCAGAATGATTATAAAAAAATTTTAAAAAATAGCTGAAATGCCCATTGTATTTTGATTTAATTTTATTAGGCGGCCTCAAGTTGGTGAAAAATACAACTAGAGTGACATTGAATGTTTTAAATTTCGTTTTAATTTAAACGTAGCGAACTGAGTCAGTTTATTTGGTAATTTACATAAGCTGGGTCAAAATTTTATACATTTAATATTTATTCTATATGAAGATAATTATATAAAAACACAGGTAAAAAACAATGTTATGACAGAAAGTAATCTTTTCATGCTTTTTTAATGTCTTTTTGTACAATAAATGATGTTTTTAGATATAAATTGGTATATTTTTATTTTTATTATTTTTATTTTAACCATTTGAAGTATTTGGAAATGGATTTGAAATGAACTGCTGGCATTAATCCAACAGCATTCAGTGTTTAATTATTGTCGCTTCCTGGGGCCTATTTCATAAAAACGTTTATAAATTTTCATTTTACAAGTCTCTACCTATTTTTTTGTAAATTACATGATAGAGGATATACCACACGGCGAAAACTGATCGGTCAGCCGAGATGAAATGACGTGGCTACGACCAATCAGCGCAGAGCAGTGCGCGGAGATGCTCCCCCTAGATTACAAATTGAAAAACTTTTATCGTGTATTTTGCAAAAAGTATGCGGAGATTTGTAAAA
>JASAMX010016921.1:0-21286 GCA_030248175.1 Microlaimidae sp. YZB2_3
CTGATTCTGATTTTTTATTTGTTTTAATTGTAGGAGTTTTAATTCCTTTGTTGTTTTTATTTTGTTTTTGCTTGCTATTTATCAAACTCCAGTGATGTTAATACGTTTCTATTTTATTTATTAAGTTTTTTAGCTTCAGCTGCTTAAGAATTGTTTAAAAATGAGTTCTGTGACTGAGAAATTATAAGTATTTTCGATTTTCGTATTTATTATATCCATACAACTAGAAAAAAAAGTGTTATAAACGTTTGGCAAATGACATTTCTTTGAAACCCAATATCTGGTCCGGTCCGGTGTGACCGGACCTTTTGTTCAGTCTGGCCCTGTCGGACCGCGAATTGCCAGTCTGGTCGGGCCCTATGGACAAATTCACTATAGGCTATAATCACCATAAACATTACAAAATCACCATAAAAATGGTGTAAATAAATTCACCATAAATATATGAAATATTTCCTTTAAATTTTGACACTTGGAAAATACGGTACAACAAAATTTTATCATGATAAAATATAGCTTGATTTTAGGGCTTTGCTTAGGCTCAGGAAAAAAATTAAAACATTTTTAATGCTTTTATGATTAAAATTTAGTTTGTTTTTTTAACACATTTCAGTTTGCAAACGCATTTCTGATTGTTATGGTGAATTTTGCCATGGTGATTTTACACTACTTTTATGGTGATTTTGCACGTCACCCACTGCAAGTAGGAGAAGCCACTGAAAGTAGGAGAAGAAGGGATGGATGAGTGCAAGGGAGGGAAAAGAGTAGGGTAGGTAGGTAGGGTTCACGCTCACAGGTGTTGTTTGGTCAGGTCCGCTAGGAGGGGTCAACCCCCTGGTGGAAGGCCAAAATTTTTTAGAGGGGGGTCCGGTCCGTACCCCCTGGCTTTTTAGTGGGGGTTGATCCCGGGTGCGAGATTTCAAATTTAGGGGGGAATCAGAGGGGTCCGATTTTTTAACAAAGTTTTTTAAAATCAATAATTTGAGTGTTTCTAGGTCTAAAATTGAATTTTATATACTAAAACAGCCTATTTAGGCCAAAAAGTGTATTTAAACACTGTTTTTAACTAAAAAACCATGTTTTTGACAGTAAAAAATATATACTTCCAAATTGATCGGGAGGGGGGGGGGGTAGGAGGGTCAGCCTCGCTAGGGGAGGGGACGGACAGGCCGGACCCCTTTCGAGCTTTGGGGGGCGGTGGGCCCTCGATTTTTTCTAGGGAGGTGTCCGAAATATTGGCTTTAGGGGGAGTGTGCCACTATGTCCCGCCCAAAAACACCTATTTTCACGCTTCCAGAACCACCTCTATTGTAGGCTATATAGATAAAGCACAGAAAATTTACTTTTGTAACCCTTCCTACCATAGATGAACACGGTCGAAAAGCTAGGGGGTGTTTACCCCGGGTAAATGACATTTCAAAATCTAATATCACATGATGGACTAAAATCAAACTTGTTTTGGTTTTTAGGCAATGCAAGACTTCCAGATTATGTTTCCTAGTATTAATCCTGATGTTATTGAATCCGTTTTACGATCAAACAATGGAGCTGTAAGTTTATAACATTTCTATAGTTTTATAAACTTAAACTTAAAGTTTTTTAGAACTAATATTTTGTTTTATAGTCCTAATTAGGGTATTTAAGTCATACATGAGCAATTTGGTCCGGAGTGGGAGGGTTAAACCCCAAATTAGGGGGGGGGGGGGAGGGCGGGTTAAAATCTGAGAAACGCAAAATACCCATATCGTTTTGTTTTTTCTGGAGTGCATTTTACCTTATCGTTTTTCAATTTTAAAGAAAAAATAGGTAAAAAACGCTAAGTTTAGATCAAAAAACCCCGTTTTATTGCAGTTTTGAGCTTTTCACTGTTTAAAACATTCATTTTGACCTCAAAACTTAAGTTTGGAGGCAGTTAGAAGTCATTTTAAAGACATTTTTTCTTCATTTTTCCAAACTTGGGGGGGTTAACTTTTTCTCCCCCCCTTCTGAGTGGGCGGGGGGTTAAACCTTTCTTCATAAAATTTGGAGGTGGTTAACCCCAGAAGGAGGGGGCAATAAAACAAAGAGAAATGGGGAGGGGGGAACAGTCACTAATATAACGAGGGGAGCATTTCCAGCCAGACCGTGCACAGGTCGGCAAACACATGGGTAAATTAGTCCTGAGAGAGGGAACAAACCTAATTTTAGGTTTAGAAGGAGTTAAAATCCTCTAAATGCATTTTTACTACATTGCTAATTTTCTAGAGTGCATTTTGTGTATTTTGTTTTGTTGATTTAAGATTTCTTTACAAAATTTTAAACATACTTGCCGTTTGGTGCCAAATCGCTTCATAACAAAAATATAAGCTATATAAAACACCAGAGGTGGATAATACAATCATCTGGGACAAAGGTTAGGTGTGACACTCATGTTCAACAAACGCGGCCATGCGAAAGACAATCAGTGGACGGACGGGTGTCATAGTGATCGTGAGGGACGGGTGTTATCGTGACGGACGGGTGTCATCGTGGCGGATGGGTGTCATTGTGACAGATGGGTGTCATGTCATTGTGACGGACGGGTGTCACGATAAATGGTTTGAAAACCATGTTTCTAAAGATATTTATTTAATCTTCTTGGCTGCTTTCCGAACACTTAGCTCAGCATTCTCAAGAAAATAATATAGATGTGTAATGCATAAATAAAAAGAATAATATGGTTTACAGTGAGAGCATAAGTCACTTAGTTTCAAAGAAATGTAGTTTGACATAATAATTTGCTTTTTTTGAAACATCTTTTAAGATTTTAATGGGTTTTTTCTACAATTATTCAGGAGTTATTTTGAGTACCGAAGGAAGGTGGATAAATGTTTACTGGATGTATGTAATGGCATAAAGATAATGTCAGAGCCTTCTTCCTTTTCTTCAAAAAAATAATAATAAAGCGCCAAATAAAAAAATTCCCGAAAACCAAAACAAAATGACAAAAGATTATGGAATCTATCGTTAAAATTATTGAATATATCAGACCTGTGCACTGCCCCCCCCCCCCGGGGAAAAGGGGGGGGGGAGCAGGGGCGAGGGGGGAAGGGGGGGGAGCAAAAAAAAAAAAAAAAAAAAAAAAAAAAAAAAAAAAAAAAAAAAAAAAAAAAAAAAAAAAAAAAAAAAAAAAAAAAACAAACCGGGGACCCAGGGCTGAATATATTATATATTTTACTAATTAAAAGATTGTAAAGATTAAATTAATTAATTAAATTTAATTTAATTAATTAAAAGATTGTTTCGGGGAAGGGGCTGCGCCCCCCCCCCCCAGCCTGAAATTTTTTTTTGGGGGGGGGGGTTGAGCGGAGCCCCCCCTTAATTTTTGAAAACGTTAAAAAAGCAGGGATAAACGTAGATAAAGCTGTATAATACACTGTTTTTGGCCTAATAACCTATTATCTAATGTTTTTAGCGGTAAAAACATGTTTTCTTAGTTAAAAATTACATAAGCACACATTGGCAGAGCCTGGATTTTACAAAAAAGGAATTTAGAGACCTTTCAGACCCCTTGGCTAAACCCACATTGTAAACCAAAGCACATGAGCAGCATCTCGGCTCCATGTTTTCTAGGGTACCTACCTACCTATATGAAAAAAAATCCGAGCCAATGCTATAGGCGGCTGGAAAATTTAGGAGGGGGGAGGTACATAAATCAACCAATATGATTGTTTGTTTTGCTTTCTGTGTAGTACTTATTACTTATAAAAATTATTGTACTAACTTTGAAATAACATTAGCATCAGGCAACATAAATAACGAGATATATATCATATGTATGTATACTATATGACTATACTATATAGTGACCGCTGAGCGAAGCGAAGCGGAAAAAATTTTTGGTTTTTGGGGGTCCATTGGGGTACTAAAATTATTTTAAAGTTTGGCGCCGAGCGATTAGCGAGGCGCTAGAAAATTTTGAATTTTTAGCCTCTGAAAACCCTCAAATTTTACTATTTGGTGACCATTTTGGGGGGGGAGCGACCGCCCACCGCCCAACCACTATCTTATTTTTCCTCCTGTCCGACCGTTTCAGAGGAGGGGCGGCCGCCCCCCCTCCCTCCCTGGTTACGTCCCTGCTAAATAGTGTATTTAAACACTGTTTTTAACTAAAAAACCGTGTTTTTGGCAGTAAATAAAAAATATACTTTCAAATTGGTCGGGAAGGGATGAGGGGGGTCAGTTTCGCTAGGGGGGGTCAGGCCGGACCGCTCCCGAGCGTTGGGGGCAGGAGTGGGGGCCCCCTGGATTTTTTCTAGGGGGGGTCCAAAATTTTGGCTCTAGTGGGGGTGCACCCTTCTTTCCCCCCCAAAACACGTATGTCGGTGGTTGCAAACAGCAGTTTATATTACGCTTTTAGGCGAATTCTGTCATAATTACAATAGCGCAGTGGATGGTTTTTGGATACGCATTTGAGGCTCCTAAGTTCGGACCCCTTAGTAGTCGTGTTTTTTCTCGTGTAGGCATATTTCTAACATAAACATTAATGTTTAATTTTATTTCTTTATCTGTTTACATAAAAAAAAACCGGAATGAAAATAACGAATATTTATTTTAAAGAAACTACAATTGTGCACATTTGCATGTCATATTCTGTTGCTTCTTTTACTTATCATTTTTAAACTAAACTGAAAAATTTTTTGTTCCTGGTTGTTTTTTAAACAAATAGTCCTTTTAAGTAATTGTGGGCATATTTTTTAATTTATTTTATGACACATTAATTAATACAAATGAATTTTCTTAGTTTGTTTTCGCGGTTTGTTTATATTAAAAGAGGTTAAATTTGCCCTTATTTATATTGGTTAAATTTGTAGGAATGTGATTTTATACTGCATATATTTGTGTTATTTATTCTGGTTTTCACGCAGCATCTGTTTATTTGTCGCTTATTCAAGTTTTTAAAAAAAGGTACAGCATTAAATTGTAAAAGTTTTTAAAATTCAGCCAGCAAGATTTATCGTGATAACCGTCCGTCACGATGACACCCGTCTGTCACGATGACACCCCTCCGTCACGATGACACCCGTCCGTCACAATGACACCCTTCCGTCACGATGACACCCGTCTGTCACGATGACACCCGTCCGTCACGATGACACTGACACCCGTCCATCCGCTGGTTGTCTTTTGCATGGCCTGGTTTGTTAAACACAAGTGTCACACCTTTGTCCTGGATGATCGTATTATCCACTTTGAAAACACATTTTATTAACTTTACAGTTGGAACTGACTCTACTTACTTTAAGGAAAGCCAAAGCCTCCAAATATTGTTCCCATCTCTAGTGTCCATGCTCTATTGTTCCTATGCTCTAGTGTCCAGTAACATTTCTGCATATAGGCCCAGGGGTCCAAAGTTTCGCCAGAGTACAACCATACATGGGCAAGTTGGTCCGGAGTGGGGGGGTTAAACCCCAAATTAGGGGGTGGGTTAAAATTCGAGAAACGCAAAATACCCATATCGTTTTTTTTGTGGAGTGCATTTTACTATATCGTTTTTGGATTTTGAAGGAAAAATAGGTAAAAAACGCTAAATTTAGGTCAAGAAGCCCTGTTTGTTGCATTTTTGAGCTTTTTATTGCTTAAAACATTCATTTGGACATCAAAACTTAAGTTTGGAGGCAGTTAGAAGTCATTTTAAAGACTTTTTTTCTTCATTTTTCCAAAATTGGGGGGTTAACCTTTTCTCCTCCCCCACTTCTGAGTGGGAGGGTTAAACCCCCTTCTCAGAATTAGGATGGGGGTTAACCCCCCCAACCCCCCCGTGCCCATGTATGAGTACAAACCTCTACACCTTACCCAGCTATACAATTTTCAAAACTTTAGGGGAAATAACTGCCTGCGGTAACATAATTATAATATTGGTCCAAATAATTAAGATGTTTGTCCTGTTCCATTATTATAATGTCTAGCTATGACCCGTATATTTTGAAATTTATTTGAATAACTTTTGCGTTTTGGGGTTGATTGTAGGAATGGCATAAAAAACAAAAAAATCTTTTTATTTTGATAGGTTGATGACACAATCGATCAACTACTGGCTATCAATTTACAAGAAGAAAGATTGGGACCTGGCCAGCAGAATCTTTTGCAAAACGAAACGTTTCCTAAGACAGTGGACGATTCTCCTGTAAGTTCTTTCAAACATTCTTGTAACGAAAAGAACATCATTCCCCTTGTCAGACAATAATATTAGCTATTGAAGAAATGCTGAAGTCAGCTGATTATTTATAGAACAAATTTGATTTACCGTGGAATGCTGCCTATTATGTTAAGCTAAATAATGTAGTTTAAATAAAAATTTTTAATAATACCTTTTAATATTAAGTGAAAGAAACAAAATGTAGAGCAATATTTAAAACAAATTATAATATAAGTTAGAACAGAGCTTCAGCTTACTATAAAAAAATTTTTGAAGTTATATAGCCACATGTTGTTCGATTTTTTTGATAGTAAACTGCTTTGTCTTTTTTTATCCACATCAGCAAGTTATTAAAGATCCCACGACGAAGTAATCACCAGAACTGTCACATAAGTTTTATAAGGCGACTATGAAACGCGCTATAACAGCTTATATGAGCAGCCTGTGATTTTAAGCTGAATAAGTTGAAGCTAAAAGCTGAAGCTAAAAATAAATAATATTAACTTATACATAACCACTATCTCAAACAGTACAAACAAATGTGAACTGATTGCTTGCCAGTGATTTCAAAACAACACTTAAGCAAACAAAAAAGTCCACACTGATGCACATTAGAATCCACTGAAAGTCAAGGATGCATTACGGATTAAAATGAATCAACGTGAAGCTCCTTTTCCCCAGCAGCTTCAAGTTGGCGTTTCGTGCATTAGTCTTAAACGCCCTTGGTGTTGCACTCGTCAGTAAGACCACCAAGCCTAACAGCACAATATATATATATACATAACCAATAAGCAAATTTACAAACAACATGCAAAACATTAAAAACAATAAAAAACATCAACATTTAATATTAAAACAGAGGACACTAAAATAAGTTATTGTGATTTTCTGCAACCTTATATAGTAACTTTGACAGGCAATAAAGAGCATTTATGACCCCATAATCCATTGTAATTACCAGACACACATGTAATTATACCACTGAGTGTAGAAGTGTTTTACCAAACACACCTGCATTTATAGCACTGAGTGTACAATTGTTTGGAAACTTATGGATTATATTATATTACAAGCAAAATTTAACAATTTTGGGGTTTTTTTAATTATTAAAATGATTAAGTTGGGTTTATTTTAAAATCGTTTTTATAATATTTTAAGTAAATTACTTTTTTTGTTTTTATTTTTTGATTTGTTAATGTTTTTTTTTTATTTTTTTAATTTTTAAATTTTTTAAATGTTGAATTACTATTTAAATGTATTTAAGGTTATGTTTTGCTAAAAAATTATGCTTTTGACAAAAAAGTACTATAATTAAAAGATAAGACATAATAATGATAGACCTAAACACTAAACATGCTGGATTACTATTTGGAGTTTATGTTTTGTTTAAAAAATTTTTTATTACAAATAGTTTTGATTAAGATTGTTATAATTAAAAATGTAAAATAAAAAGCCATATAATTAAACACTAAACATCCTGGATTGCTCCAGGTGTAGCATTAAGCCACCATAATAAGGCATCCCAGAAAACTCCGGGGGCAGCTTAAATAGCTACGGTTATTAAATTTAAATTTTAAAACCAAAAAAATTTTTTTAACACAAAAATTTTTACTAAACACTAAACATCCTGGATTATTCCAGGTGTAGCATTAAGCTACCATAATAAGACATCCCGGAAAACTCCAGGGGCAGCTTAAATAGCTACGGTTATTAAATTTAAATTTTAAAACCCAAAGTTTTTTATACAAAAAGTTTACTAAACACTAAACATCCTGGATTTCTCCAGGTGTAGCATTAAGCCACCATAATAAGCTGGGGCGTGCCCCGGATTTCATTTCGGGGGGGGGGGTCTGGGTGGGGTACATACTAACCCTGAGGGGGGTCTGGGGGCGCCAGCCCCCCAAAAAGGGGGGTCTGGGGGTGAGAGCCCCCCAGCGGGGTCAAAGGGCAGAGCCCCTTGTTAGGGGGGGTCCGGGCCGGGGGCAGAATGCCCCCGGGGGAGAAAATTTTTAATTTAAGGCGCTAAAATACACTAGAAATTTTAATTCTAGATGATAATAAAACAAAATTTAAGGTTTTTTTTATTCCTATCCATTTAAAACATGTGTTTAAAACGTTAATAAAAGGTTAATAATGTTTAGAGTAGTTTTATTTAACATGTATGCCTTAATTGATTTGAAATTGAAAAACTGAGATAAAATGTCAATTTAAACTACCCGCGAAGCGGGGAAAATTTGGTTTTTTGACTATTAATATGCTTTTGGAAGGCATCAGGAAAGTAATATTTAAGAAAAAAAAATTTTCTCTCCCAAAATTCAAAAAACGTAAGGCTCCCCCCTTACGAAAAAATCCGGCTTCGCCGGATTTCGGGGGAGGGGGCGGCCGCCCCCCGCCCCCCCTGGGCACGCCACTGATAATAAGGCATCCTGGAAAACTCCAGGGGCAGCTTAATTAGCTAAGGTTATTAAAATAAACTTTAAAGCCAAAAAATTGTTTAAAAACAGAATTTTACTAAACACTAAACATCCTGGATTGCTCCAGGTGTAGCATTAAGCCACCTTAATAAGGCAACCTGGAAAACTCCAGGGCCAGCTTAAACAGTTTGAAAATGTTATGAAATTATTCTGAAAACGTATATCTAAAAAAAAATTTGTCTCTACAAAATTGTTATTTTAACCAATTTTGTAAGTGCTTTTGATCATAATGTGGTTTATTATTTTAAAAACGTCTTAGCCAAAATTTTATTAAAATAAAAATAATATTATTTCAAAAAATATTATTTTACTGAATATGGATTGAAGTCTAAGCTCTTTGCAAATTATTGATAATCTAGTTTTTGATTTATTTCCGTTCATTGTTTTGTTTATTAAATTCGTTTGACAAAAGAAACCATGTTTTTTGTTTTCATGAAGGAAATTAAAGAAAAATAATATAAAAAAAAAAAAAAAAAAAAAAAAAAAAAAAAAAAAAAAAAAAAAAAAAAAAAAAAAAAAAAAAACAAAAAAAGAAAAAAAACCCCTGCGTTACAAAGTTTTAAGGCCTTAAATTAGTCGGAAATTTTATTATTTTTGTTATATTAGGCCTTGTTATGGCCCTATTCAGGATTTTACAAAAGAAAGATAACTGCAGATCATGTGGTCAAAAATTCGTTTTATCCACTGCTTGTTTGAAAAAGAGTCTTGCATACTAAAGTTGAAAGTCCCTGGATCGACTCCCGGCTGAGACACACTGCATTGTGATCATATAACTAGTTTGTTAATATTGTTATACCTATACGTAGTATTCATGCATGAGCATGGACCGGCAAGCTAGGGGGTGGCTACTCCGGGTGGCCCTTTGAAAGCTAGAAGGGGGTCCAGTGGGGTCCGTACCCCCTAGCTTTCTAGGGGGGGCGGTCCACCCGGGGTAGACCAGTTTGAAATCCAGAGAGGGTCCAGTTTCCAAACAAAGTCACATTAAATCATTTATCAAATCAAGTTTTTTAGCACTAATATAGATATTTATATAATAAAATAGGCTATTTATGTATAAAAAGAGTACAAAAGTACTGTTTTTTAATACAAAAACCCTGTTTGTGACAGTAAATTTTGACCGAAATTCATACCCAAAATCTGGCGCGGAAGGGGGGGACGGGATTGGCTCGATTTAGAATTCCAGAAGGGGGTAGCGTGTCAAAATTTAAAAATTTTGAGAGAAAGGGGGCCCCCTAGCTTTTTTTCTAGCGAAAGGGGTCCGAAATTTCTAGGCTAGGTGGGTGGACCATAGGTGGGCAGCCTCTCGGATTTTGGGGGGGGGGTCAAATTTTAGGGGGAGTGTCTGGCAAGACCCAAATTTTGAGTGGGGGTGTACTCAATATTTCCGCGCTGCCTTAAAATGGGCTTAAAACGCGTACAAAAACGTAAAACAAGCTTATAAATGCTTTAAAACTGTGTAAAATTAAAATAAAACCTTATTGCAACTTATAAATTTTATTTTTTAATTCTTTTAATAATAATGTGTTTATATATTCTTAGAATTAGATTAGAAATCATAGTTTTTTTAATAATTACGTAATAATAGAATAGTAATTATATTGTCTTTATTATAAAGTCAAGTATCACAAACTTTTTTATCCATAATCTTATATTTAATTAAAAATTATATACATACATAACATGGGGGGCGTGGCCAGTGGGGGGTCTAGAACAGTGGCGTGCCTAGAATTTCATTTGGGGGCGGTCTGGCATTGGCCCAAGCTAACTAAAGAGGCAGTTAGAAGCATACTAATCTCTCCAAAAGGGGGGTACCCCCCCTGGGGGGGCGGCAGCCCCCCAGTAATGGGAGTTAACCCCCCCCCACCCCCCCCCTGGTCTGGGGGCGCAGCCGGGGGCCCTAGAAAAGTGGCGTGGTGTGGGGGGGGGGAGCCCCCCCGCGGGGTCAAGGGGCCGAGCCTCTTGTCAGGAGGGTTTGGGGGGAGAAAATTTTTAATTTAAGGCGCTAAAATACACTAGAAATTTTAATTCCAGATGATGTTTATTACAAAGTTTAAGGTTTTTTTATCCCTTTGCATTTAAAACAGGTGTTTAAAACGTTAATAAAAGGTTAATAATGTTTAATTAATGTTTGTTGAATAATAGGAAAAAAATGAAGTATATGACCTAAACAATGTAATAAACACTCCGCGCGAAGCGTGGAAAATTTTTTTGTCCTTTTATATTGCTTAAAAATTTTTCTCCGGGAGGCGAATTCGGGGGGGGGGTGTCCCCGGATACCCCAAATTTAGGGGGGGGGTGTCAGCAAAATTCGAAATTTTGGGGGGTATAACCCCCCAACCCCCCCCCCCTGCCCACCCATGGGGTGGACCCATACATGGGCAAGTTGATCCGGAGTGGGGGGGGGGTTAAAATCCGAGAAACGCAAAATACCCATATCGTTTTTTTTTTGGAATGCATTTTACCCATATCGTTTTTCGATTTTGAAGGAAAAATGGCTAAAAAACACTAATTTTAGGTTAAAAAGACCTTTTTATAGCATTTGTGACCTTTTTATTGCTTAAAATATTCATTTTGACTTCAAAACTTAAGTTTGGAGGCAGTTAGAAGTCATTTTAAAGACTGTTTTTTCTTCATTTTTCCAAAATTGGGGGGGGTAACTTTTTCTCTCCCCTCTACTTTTGAGTGGGGGGTTAAACCCCCTTCTCAGAATTAGGGAGGTTAACCCCCCAACCCCTTTTCCCCGTGCCCATGTATGGGTGGACCCCACCCTACCCCCCTATGCTCATGTATGGTAGTATTTGGTTGTGCAATTAGTGCTGAGTAACATCAACTTTGCCTATCATGCTTTATGCGAAATAAATAAACTTTTAAACTTTTTTAAAAAAAAAGATTCGAAAACGTATACAGCGTTGCTTATTAAAAAGTTTTTTACACTTTTTTAAAATTAATATAAAAATGCGTTTTTATTGTAGCAATTTATTTATAACAAATTTATTATAACAAACAATTATACTGAAAAACGTGTTTAGAACTCCGCTGAACAAATGTATCTCAACATGCCGCCGCTCAGTCCGGCGCGTAACTCGAAACAGCAAAAGCAGCAACAGCTCCCGTCTTACCAGCAGCAGCAGCTAGGGGGTCAGCCGCCGCCCCCTCGGGGTCAGCCCCCGCCTTACGAGGAACACCAGCTCTATAACGGTCCCGGGGCCGTGGGCCGCACCCTGGCCGCCGCCCATCGCGGGCCCATCCAACACATACCCGAGCCGGACAGCATTAGCCCGGACCTGCTAATGGGCGACTTCTTCCTGGGACCGGAAACGGCCGTTCCGGTATCGCGGGGCAAAAAAAATGCGGATTCTACCGGCAGCACCACGGAGTTCCGGACCCACGAAAGGGTCACCACCACGGTACGCAACAAGCGCTACCACCCCCCGCTGGTCGGTCCACTGCCGGACGACTTTTTGCGACTCACGGACGACTTTTGTCTGGACGGTATTTACGACAATCTGGAGCGGGCCAAGAGCGCCCGGAGGAAGCAGGAAATGGAGGCGGAGAGAAGTAGGCGAAAGACGGAACCCACGTCACCGTTGGCCAATCAGCGCGCGGCGACCCTGGGAGTGTTCCGGACGAGCGGGGGCGAGAGGAAGCATTTTCACAAGGGGTTGGAACACGCCAACACGGACAGCGGGTTTCTGTCGGCGCAGAGGAGAAAAGTGAGGGAATTAATATTTAATAGATTTAAAATTAAACAAAGCTTTATCGTGATAATTTTTTATTAAATAGTGTGTTATCAGACCTGTGCACGGTATGGAAATGCCCCCCGCTTTATTGGAGGATTTGCCCCCGTTTTATTGCCCCCCCCCCCTCATAGATGTTTTTGGTCGGGTCCGTTAAGGGGGTCACCCAGGGAACCAAATAGGGGGGGGGGGAGGCCAACAACAGAACGAGGGGGGGAAACCCCAAAAGGGGAAAAACCAGAAACGCAAAAACCCAACCGACATACCCATATCTCAGAAGAAAAAAAAGTAAAAAACCAAAAGCAAAAACCCTACAACTACAAAACACAACCCAAAACAAAGCAAGAACAAAAAACAAAAACCCCCCACACCCCCCCCCCCCCCCCCGGGTCCGGACCGGACCTCCTGGCTTTTTCGGGGGGGTCAAACTCGGGTGCGAGATTTCAAATTTAGGGGGGGTCAGGGGGGTCCAATTGTTTAACAAATTTTTTCAACTCAATAATTTAAGTGTTTTTAGGTCTAATATTCAATTTTATGTGCTAAAACCGCCTATTTAGGCATAAAAAGTGTATTTAAACACTGTTTTTAACTAAAAAAAAACGTGTTTTCGACAGTAAATAAAAAAATACTTCAAAATTGGTCGGGAAGGGGGGAGGGGGGTCAGCCGCGCTAGGGGGGTCAGGCCGGACCGATCTCGAGCTTTGGGGGGAGGGGGGCAACTGGATTTTTTCTAGGGGGAAGTCCAAAATTTTGGCTCTGGAGGGGGGTGGACCCATTTGTCCCCCCCAAAACATCTATCCCAACCAAAACATCCCAAAACATCTATGCCCGCCAAAAAATTAAAAAGTACCGTACCCTAAAATTATGACGTCATTTTTGACCTGATGACGCCATCATCGCGAATTTTTTGCAGTTTTAAGCCTAATTCAATGTATTTTAAGCCATTTTAGACCTAATTTTACCTTATTATCGCTTTTTTGTCCGTTTTTTCCTTTGCTTTTCTTTTTTTTCTCTTTTTCTCTCTCTTTTTCTTTTTTTTCTCTTTTTTTTCTTTCTCCCCTTATTGCCCCTCGTTTTATTGCCCCCCTCTCCTTTTAAAAAGTTGCCCCCTGTTTTAAAATTGCTCCCCCCCCAATAAAACCCGGGGGCAGTGCACAGGTCTGTTGTTGTTGAAGAATGCTCTTTTTCCGAAAGAGATTTTGCGCTTAAGACTTTTTACGCATAACGTCTTTTGGTTATGACTAACGATAGGGTGAGCTTACAGTTTTTGTACGGGACTTGCTTAGCCTATGTCAGACTTGTGCACGGTCTGGAAATGCCCCCGCCGTTTTATTGGAGGATTTCCCCCCCCTCCCCGTTTTATTGCCTCCCCGCCAAAAAATGAAAAAGTACCCTAAAATTATGACGCCATTTTTGACCTATGATGACGCCATCATCGCGAATTTTTTGCAGTTTTTAACCTATTTCAATGTATTTTAAGCCATTTCAGACCAATTTTTACTTTATTTTCCCTTTTTTTGTCCCTTTTTTCTCTTTTCCCCTCTTTTTTTCTCCTTTTTTTCTTTCCCCCTGCTTGCCATTCCGTTTTATTGCCCTCCTTGTTTCAAAAAAGTTGCCCCCGTGCCCCCCCCCCCCAATTTTGGAATTGCCCCCCCCCCACCATTTTGGAGTTGCTCCCCCCACCGTTTTAACCCCGGGGGGCAGTGCACAGGTCTGCTATGTAGAGTTGTTGTTGTTATAACCAGGCCAAAGTGTCCAGGAATGCTGTTGGTCGTTGGCAGAGGTCCAAAGTTGATAGAGCTGTTAGGTGTTAGGTGGGCGCAGTAAAAGATGTGGAAGACCTGAGGTTCGTGATTGCAGTCTGGGCATAAATTTTTTAAGATCTCTAAAAAAATAATATGGAGCTAGAAATTTTAACGGCTTTATATAAAAGAAAGAAAAGCTTAGAAAAGTAATTTATCGCACAGGTCCTTTAAAATTAACGCTTGTCTAAAAGTAATATTTGTATGCACTGTTTGTGTTGTTGTTTTTGTGTCGAAAAATGATATATCCACGACGGAATGTTGTATTAGTTTTAATTGCAAACAAACTTCTAGCCATAAGTGAGCAGCCTCCCGGATTTTTGAGGGAGAGGATATACCCGAACCCGACCCCCGAGGTTGGGTGTCCCAAAATTTTTTTGGGGTATACCTCAAATACCCCATCTCCAGTTTTAGCATTTTTAGTACTGGGACCCCCCAAATTTTAGGGGGTCTACGCGACCCCCTTCCCTTCTTTCCTCCTCCCCCTCAAAAAATTCTCGAAACTGCCGAGACCACGCCTAAAATTTGAGCGGTTTCAGTACTAAAAACGCTAAAAATGGGGTATTTGGGGTATTCTCCAAATTTTTTTATTAAACCCCCAAATTCGGGGATAGGGTAAACCCTCCTAAAATCCAAAAGGCTGTCCCCCTATGGTTGTTTACTTATATTTTTGGATGTTTTATAATCAACTTTTAACTTCTATTGAAAACCAATATTTTAATTAAAAAATTATATACATAAACTTAACTAAGGTATTTAATTTCTTTTAAAAAGTTTTTTGTTTTTAAAACAAAATGGTTTTAGAAATTTTTTTGAAATAAGAAAATTTTGCAATTATACTGTACATATCACTTGTAAAAGTGGATTATTACATTGATAATTATGTTTTAAGTCCGTGCAACTTGTGCGGCACGTGCAAATAAACTACCATATTTATCTTCTTAATCTATTCTTATCAAATTAAACGTTCATTTATAATTTTCAAACTATTGTTATGTTAGACTAGAATTAAATTCTATTTTATAATTGCAGTCCAAAAGAGTCCAAAAAATTTGATTACAAAATAATAATGTAATTAATTACATTTAATAAATTGTGAAAGATATGCCATTTTTTATACACTGCTGAGGGATCTGTTTCTTTTGTGATGTTGCTAATATTGTTAACAAACAAAGTATAGTGAACAAATTTTAGAAGAGAGAATTCCCTATAGACCTCGTTATCAAGCCGCGTATAACCGCTTTCTTGTCAATAAAATTGTTTAAGACGTAACTCTAGATTTGAAAACATTTATTTGCGGACTTACAAAAAAATGGGTATCAGCCGTTTTAGTTTCTTCCTCTCTATCTTACTATAAGACTACTTTTGTTTTTGCCCATGTGATATAAATGTGTTTTTTAGCAGTATAATGAAACTAGAAAGCAAGCGGAAAGGCTTAAAGATATGATGATCGAAAATCAATGGAGAAGAGAACTTTCGAATGACCCGGACTTAGAAAGGTAATGTCGAAAATTACAAATATTTATTTTTAATATTTTTATATTAAGGCTTTACGTTACTTCTTACCTTCATAAAAATTACCAAAATCACAAAAGGTTTTACACCTTAAAACTTAGGTGGTAGATGTAGATATATATAACTTCTAACCATAGATGAACAATAACACGGTCACCCGAGCTAGGGGGGGTTTACCCCAGGTAAATGACATTTCAAAATCTAGGAGGGGGGTCCTAGGGGGTCGAACCCCCCCTGGCTTTTTAGGGAGGGGGGTCGACCCAGGGTGGACAATTTTGAAATCAAGAGGAGGGTCAGGTTTGAGGGGAGGGGGCCCTGGACTTTTTTCTAGGGGGGCTCCAAAATTTCTAGGCTAGGGGGGGGGTGGACCCTACCCTACCCCTCTTGTTCATCAATGCTTCTAACCATTGTTGTTTTTGGTATTTTTTATCGTTCTTAAATTAAAAGGTTTTTTCTTCCCCCCCCCCCATTTACCTCACTTCTGAGTCGTAAAAAACTACGTTGCCTTCTAACATTTAAAAAAAATTAACCAATTTTAGTTTTTTTTTTCCATACCAACTCCCTCCCTCTCCACTTCTTGTGATGGGGTTCCCATGTTTTTTACGGTAACATGGACTTCTGATATTTTTTAGTGATATTTTAATTATGTTAATATTATTATAGGTACTGTTTTGTTTATTTGGTTTCACATAGTAAACCTAGTCACTTAAAGAGAGCATTGAGCGATGTATTTGTAGATTTATTTTCAGCTTAAAGTTCGAATTTAGTCAACAGTGTATGAAATTTTCATTCACACTGTAATGTTTTTAAATTAAGTTCATTGCGCAATAAAAATAATCTCCAAGTTGTGACTACAAAATCAATTATTTTTAAAAAGCGGGAATCCTAAATTTAAAATACCAATTTATAGCTGGTCATATATAAATAGAAACGTAGATGCATATGTGGGCAGCCTCCCGGATTCGGAAGGGTATACCCCGACCCCAATTTCCTGGCTAATGTTTTAGGGTCTACCTTCAAATACATCATTTTTAGGGTTTTTAGTACTAGGTTACCCCCCAAATTTTAGATGGGTGTCAACTATAGTCGGGATTTTTGAGGGTATAACCCATACATGGGCAAGTTGGTCCGGAGTGGGGGGGGGGGTTAAACCCCAAGTTAGGGGGGGGAGGGTTAAAATCCAAGAAACGCAAAATACCCATATTGTTTTTTTCTGGAGTGCATATTACCCATATCGGTTTTCGATTTTAAAGAAAAATAAGGTAAAAAAACGCTAATTTTAAGTCAAAAAGCTCTTTTTATTGCATTTTCAAGCTTTTTACTGTTTAAAACATTCATTTTGACCTCAAAATTTATGTTTGGAGGCAGTTAGAAGTCATTTTAAAGACATTTTTTTTCATTTTTCCAAAATTGGGAGGGGGTTCCTCTTTTCTATCCCCCCACTTCTGAGTTAAACCCCTTTCTCAGAATTTGGGGGGTTAACAACCCCCCTAAACCCCCGTGCCCATATCTAATATAACCACCCAACCCCCCTGCCCACCTATGCATAGATGAACAAGGAGGGGGGTAGGGTGGGGTATACCCCCTAGCCTTGAAATTTTGTGGGCCCCTAGAATAAATAAATACCTGGGGGAAGCCTCCCTCCCCCCAAAATTTTTGAATTTTTTTCGCCTGAACCCCTCTAGATTTTGAAATCTGACCCCCCTTTCCTCTCGAGAAAAGTTTAAGTACTTTTTTTACTAAATTTTGTGCAAAAACGTGAATTTTTAACACAAATTCATGTTTTTACATTCTTTTTATAAGAGAATATCGCTTTTTATTCAATAAAATATATTATTATTTTATAAAAAAAACTATTATTAAACCTTTAATGGTTTAAAAGTATTTTGCTTCGTACATTGGACCCCACCTGGGACCTGACCCCCCCTAGAAATCTAGGGGGTTCGATCCCTCGATTTTGAATCTGAATCTAGATTTTGAAATGTCATTTACCCAGGGTAAACACCCCCTAGCTTCGGTGCCCGTGTTCATCTATGAATAGAAAATAATATTTTGTAGAAAAGACGCCTCCCGCACCCGAGTACTGTCCTTATTTTCCCCCTTGACTTTCAGAATCCAATACATCCTATTAAAAACTAAAATAAATAACAAAATTTTGTTAATTTTAAACGGAAACAATAGTTATTAACTCATTCAACCCACTCAGACCTGTGCACGGTCTGGAAATGCCCCCCCCCGTTTTATTGGAGGATTTGCCCCTCCCCGGTTTTATTGCCCCCCGCCAAAAAATGAAAAAACCCTAAAATTATGACGCCATTTTTGACCTATGATGACGCCATCATCGCAAATTTTTTGCAGTTTTTAGCCTATTTCAATGTATTTTAAGCCATTTTAGACCTATTTTTACCTTATTTTCGCTTTTTTGTCCCTTTTTTCTCTTTTCCCTTCTTTTTTCCCCTTTTTTTCTCCTTTTTTCTTTCTTCCCTACTTGCCCCCCGTTTCAAAAAACTTGCACCCCCGTTTCGGAATTGCCCCCTTCAATAAAACCCCGGGGAGCAGTGCACAGGTCTGACCCACTCATTAATATAATAATATTGCTTTATAGTTTAAGACTGCTTTATACCATAGGTGGGCAGCCTCCCGGGTTCTGGGGGGTATACCCGACCCCCAAATTTGAGGGTGGGGGTTGTCCAAAAAAATTTTCGGGTATACCTCAAATACCCTATTTTTAGCGTTTTTAGTACTGTGACCCCCCAAATTTTAGGGGGTGTCCGGGGTACCCCCAAATTTTAGGGGGTGTCCGGGGTACCCCCAAATTTTAGCGGGGGGTATAACCCCCCTGCTCAGCTATGGTTTATACCCTTCAAAAATCTCGAAACTGCCGCACTCCTCTAAAATTTGGGGGAGGGAGTCCTAGTACTAAATTCGCTAAAAATGGAGTATTTGAAGTTTACCCCCCAAAATTTTTTGGGACACCCCTCTCCTAAATTTCGGGGGTCGAGTATATTCCAAAAAATCCGGGAGGCTGCTGCCACGAGCCGACCTATGACCGTTAACCGTCTACTATCAAAGATTTTAAGTTATTTAGGATACCCGTCCTTTAGATTAAAGTCAAATAATTTTTTTTGTTTTTAGATATTTAGACGACGAACGTGTGGCCATAATGCTGCAAAATAAAGAGTTTATGAAACAACTCAGAAGAGATAAAGATTTTGTCAATGCTTTAGAAAGAGGTAAAATTTATCAGTCCATTATTAAAAGGCTTATTTAAAAAAAATGTTGCTTAATAAATATTAGGTTTTCAGTCACTTTATCGATAGAACTGCCAAATATTGTTGAGAACCTTCTGTAAATTCAAAGAGGTAGGAGTCTTTCATCAGAAGAGCAATCAATATCTAATTTATGGGAAAGTGGTTTGTCGCCGTAACTTAATGTTAAAATAAGGTAAGAGTCCTCTCCTTATGTGAGAACGGTTCCGAAAGCGGGTGAAGCGGAGGGCCGGCCAGAACCCCACCCACTCTAGCTTTTCAAGGGGGGGAAGAAGAGGGTTGACTCGCAATGCAAAATTTTGAAATCTGGAGGAGGGTGGGGGGGGGAATTCAGTGCCCAAATCAAATTATTTTAAACCATCATATTGTTCTTTTTAGAGGATAGTACTACATCTTATTGAATAAAATGCGCTATTAAAGTATAAAAATGTAAAAAAAAACATGAATTTGAGTGAAAAATTCGCGTTTTTAGAAAAAAAATTTAGTATAAAAAAGTACTTAAAATTTTCTCGAGAAGGGAGGGGAGTCAGAAGATTTCAAATTTAAAAAAGGGGTCAGGGGTGATCAATTCGGAAATTTCGGCGGTAGGGGGCCCCCAGATTTTTGTCTAGGGGGCCCCAAATTTTCGACGCCGGGGAACGGTGGACCTCATCTTGCTTTTGCCCAAGCCCATTTTTTACTTATGGTCCCTTCCCGGTACAAACAGAGGTGAGAAGGGGGGGCAGGGTGGGGTCCACCTCCCTAGCCTCGAAATTTTGAGACCCCCCTTGACAAAAATCAAGGCCCCTCCCGCCTCCCCTCAAATTTCCGAATTTTTTACTCCTGACCCCCCTCCATAGATGAACAAGGGGGGGGTAGGGTGGGGTCCACCTGACCCCCCTCTAGATTTTAAAATTTCGCACCCCGGGTCAACCCCCCCTAAAAAGCTAGGGGGGGTTCGACCCCCCTAGGACCCCCTCCTAGATTTTGAAAAGTCATTTACCCGGGGTAAACACCCCCCCTCTGGCTTTTTGATCGTGTTCATCTATGCCCCCCTCTAGAATTTAAAATGTGCCCCCCTCCCCCCTCGGGAAAATTTTAAGGTACTTTTTTTATACTAAATTTCCTTCCAAAAACGTGATTTTTTAACACATATTCATGTTTTTACACCCTTTTTACACCAATATCGTTTTTTATTCAGTAAAATGTAGTATTATCTTATAAAAAGAACAATTATTAAAGTTATTATGGTTTAAAACTGTTTTGCCTTGGACATTATTATGACGCCACCTGACCCCTTCTAGATTTCAAAATTTTGCACCCCAGGTCGACCCCCCCCCCTAAAAAGCTAGGGGGTCCGGACCCCCCCGGGATGAGACTCCCTAGAATTCAAAATTCGATTTACCCAAGGTAACCACCCCCCTAGCTTCCCGGACCGTTTTTTACCTATGGATACAAAGAAATTGCTTCATGGTTTTGGTAAAGAATCACATTGTAACGACGACACTTTTCGTCACAAAAAATGAGTCTGGCTTAGCATTTTCTGATGCGATAGTGCTAAAACCTAAATGCCATCAGATAACGTCAAAAAAAAGAAAATTTTTTGGCGAAACACCTTGAAAACTTTATTTTAAATTAACTTGGCATGTTGCAAACGGGCGTAAATGTTTGATAATACTTTGATCTACAAATTTTAATTAATTTTTGGTCAATAAATAAGCAATTTCTGATTTTTAAAAACCGCCAAAGAATACATTTTATAGTTATTTGGAATACAGAAAAAAAACCTTCTTAAAATCAAAAATTAAGTAGTTTTTGTTTAAATTTATATTAATTATTTTTAATTCTGCTTATTTTTTTAGAAATAATCGCCATTCATTCTTGTTTATTGTTTTTTATAATGTTTTAAAATGTAATAAATAAAATTAACATTATTACAAAAGCAAATTGCAAATTGACTTCTCTTCTTTAAAAAATCAATAAGTCATAATTTCAAATCAATACAAGTTTACAGACCAAACTGCAAAAACCTTTTTGCCTGTTAGGTTTGACGCTTCCGGACAGCCTTTGGGTTTTGTTGTTCTTTGTTTTTCATGATATATTTAAAATGTTTCAAATTTTTTTAACTGTATAAAGACCAAGCTGCTGAAATAAACTAAGTATTTCATGCATAACTTAGTTGTTTTTCTTTAGTTAAATTTTTCGTGCTGTCACTTAATTTTTAATGTTATGCTTTTTTAAACCTAAAATTGTGTCGAGTTAAAGTAAAAAAACAATAAATTATGAAATCACAATGAAAAAAACTACTTTCACGCAAAAGTGCAAAAATTTTTACCCCTTTTATAGCAATACA